>PEGC01000027.1:0-64340 GCA_002921095.1 Cladosporium sp. SL-16
GATTCAATTCAATCAATTCAGGTTTGAATTGACTGAATCGCGATTCAAAATTCAAATACTATGATGCAGACCTGGCCAGAGCGGGCAAGGATAGCGTTGATGGTCCAAGCGAGCGCGTTGTCAAGATTGGCATCTGCGAACACGACAGCCGGGCTCTTTCCGCCCAACTCTAGGGTGACACGCTTCAAGTTACTCTTGGCAGCTGCAACCTGAATCGCCTTCCCAGTTGGAACACTTCCGGTGAAAGAAAGCTTTCGAATGCGCATGTGGGCGGACAATAGGGCTCCAACATCGCCAGCGCCAGTAATGACTTGCAGAACACCAGGAGGAAAGCCAGCCTGTTCGAACAGCTGCGCGACAGCCAAAGTTCCAAGAGGAGTTTTCTCCGACGGCTTCACAATCTTGAAGGCAAGTGTGAGCAATCGCGAAACGACTCAGACAAGAGCGAACTGAGACTCACAATGACGTTGCCTGTCGCCAGCGCTGGTGCGACTTTGAGGAACATGGTAGCAACCGGAGCGTTGAAAGGACATATAGCGGCGCAGACGCCTAATGGCTCATTTGTGACGATCTTCGCAAAGCCTGTATAAGTCGATCGAAGTTTCATCAGCATTCTGGACACTTTGCTCTATCACGCATATGGTCATACCATCGTCAGCCGGGAAGTAGTCTCCTGATTGTTTGTCTGTCCATCCCGCATAGTATGTGATTGTATTCTTGATGTACGTTTTCTCCCGTGTAGGAATGATGCTTGTAGGATTGCCACTGGTGTGGGAGTCTAGAGTAAGTATGTCGACCAAATGGGCATCAATGAGCTTTGCAAGTTTCAAGAAGCACTCAGTGCGTTGTGCCCCGGTGAATGATCTCCAAGAGCCTTTGAAGGCCTTTTCGGCGTACTCTACTGCAAGATCGACGTCCTTCGGCCCTGCAATTGGAACCGCATCCACTACAGTCGTTCCGTCTTTCGGGTTGTGAAGCTCGTATGATTTGCCGGACTGAGGGGAAACGTATTGGCCGTTGAGGTAGAGCTTTGTATACGACCCTGGGTTGGTATTGATGCTTTCATTGGCCATGATAGACAGCTATAGTATGTTGTCGAGAATAGGAGATGGATTGTAGATGCGTATCGCACAGCACAGTAACAGAGGCGTCATTGTTTTATTTTAGTAAGAAGGTCCAATGTTGCCGATCAGTGGCCAGGGCACGCGGCAACAGCATAGCAAATGAGACGGAAATAGTGAGAGGGGTAAAAAGGTATTGAGTTATAGACTACGAAAGCCGAAAGTGTGCCGTTCGCCGTTACACAGAGCACAGGCCCAGCCGCATGCCTCAGGCATTCAGTGATTACCCTGGTCAAGCTGTTTGTCAAACATAATTCTTCAAAACACCTGTTGGTTTGTCTATTTGACGCATATCCTGAGAGGTTGAGAAGACTTCGACAGTACACGTCACTCACAGGGCACCCTCCTGTCTGAGCACAGCTTCTTCTGCCTCACCAACGCCAATCTCGCGTAGCACTTCGCTTGTGTGCTCACCGTGCAATGGAGCCCGTGTCCGGATGGAAGCCGGTGTCTTGCTGAATTTGATGGCCGGACCTATTTCGCAATGTCAGTATGTACATCGATACATGCAACCAGTTGCCAAGCATACCTATCACTTTGATGGCTCCTTTGACAGCGGCATCAAACGGCATCTCCTCCACCATGTTTCGTGCAGCGATCTGAGGGTGTTGAAATACCCTCTCCATTGTATTAATGGTTGCATACGGCAGGCCGCTTCCTTCGAATTCCTGCTCCCACGCTGCCGTAGTCTTCTGTTGGAATAGCTGGTTCAAGATCTCAGCTAGAGCTTCGCGATGGTTGACACGATCTGGATTCGTCTTGAAACGCTCGTCCTGACTCAGATCGGGGCGACCCAGAGTTTTGGCGAGCCGGGCGAATTGCTTGTCATTCGTGGCTCCGCAAACAAAGTAGAGATCGCTTGTCTTGAAGGCGTCGTAGGGGACTACAGAGGGGTGCTGTGTGCCCCATCGCTCGGCTTCGATGCCCAGGTTCAACCACGACAGCGCTACATTCACGAGTAGTGCGACCTGGGTTTCAAATAAGGAACCGTCTATCCTCTGTCCCACTCCAGAGCGCTCGCGAGCATGCAAAGCGGCCATGATCGCCCCATGCATGTATAGGCCAGTACACATGTCTGTAAGACCAAGGCCCGGTCGTACCGGTTTTCGACCTCGCTCTCCGGTGAGATGGAGGAGGCCGGCTTCAGCGCCAGCGATCATATCATAGCCCGCTCGTTTGGCATATGGACCACTGGGCCCGTAGCCTTTTCCATGGAGTTCAGTTAGCCTTGAGTGAAACAGCCATCTTTGGAAGGCAATCAATCCCACCTGAGGTGCTGGCGAGAACGACGCGAGGGTTGATTTCGCTCAGAACGTCGTATCCTAGTCCCAGGCGGTCTAGAGCACCTGGTCGCAGATTCTCCACCCTATCAGCTCAATGTTAGCACTTGGAAATCTGGTTGTTTCCCCCTCAAAGACTCACACAACATCAGCTTCGGTCACAAGCTTCAAAAAGACATCTCTGGCTCCGGCATGCTTCAAGTTGAGTGTGATCGATCGTTTGTTCCGATTGACAGCCGCAAAGTAATTGGAGATGGGCCCGACTCCCTCTTTCCATGCCTTTTTCTCGCCTGGTACCTGCCAGTAACGGGTATCGTCCTGTGGTACAACGCCTTGTTAGGTTGTTTCACGCTAGAAGGTTTGCGATTGTATCTTACACCGCGGTCCGGATCTTCTATCTTTATCACTTCTGCGCCGTAGTCTGCGAGAATTTGGGTGCAATATGGCGCCTGTTGGAGTGTCAGTCTGGGTCATGCCAGTGCATAAAGCGATTAGCGTCTCACGGCCAATACTCGAGACAAGTCCAGGATTTTGATTCCCGCTAAAGCGCCATCTGCCCGTTTGCCTTGAGCAGCTGTTGTAGAATTGTTTCGCGCGAATTTGCCCATCAACCGAACGGAGGAGATCAGTCGTCCTCTACTACCCAAGACCGAGCATGGCAGCGCATGGACTCCCATTGAAGTCAAAGTATACAACCACGAGTGTGGCATGTAGCTCTCCCTTCTTCTCAACGTTTGGCAACGATCTTGAAGTGACGACCTGGGCCTCTAAAACAATAGCTCAGACATCAGTCATATCCAATGATATGATTTGCGATGGAGACGGGAGATATTAGAACGAGCAAAGCCTGCGCTAGCTTATGCGTGCGGGCCTGGCAACCGGCCCTCTTCATGGAGCTACCTTATTCCCGAACAAGCTCCCAAGATACCTGATGAGAATTTGTGAATCACAACGAAATCATCACAATCATGGTACAAGCACTGGTCTCAAATTTTGCATTTCGTTGCGTATTATAGCTCTCACAATCCCTGCATCCGCCTTTGTTCGAGTCGAGAAGCCAAAAATGCAACCCAATCTGCAGGCTCTTTTTTCTGCAGCTGAGAGATACCATATTCACCCTCAGATCCCGGCTCCATCATAGTACTAAAACATTCCTCAATAGCTGCCTCTTGCTGTGGGCCATCGGCGTCTAGCCACGAGAGTCTTGCCAACTGCTTGCATTTGGCCGCCGCTCCAGGAGCGGATTTTGCGAGAGCGCTCAAGTAGTCATTCAAGGCGACGTCGAGAGCCGCTGTGTCCGGTGCTATCGAGTGGACGGCACCGACTCTCAGCAGTTCAGTGGCATGGACATCTCTTCCACTGAGCATAGCCTCTCTAAACAAGGGGAACCCCCACTCCCGAGCCATAAACCGGGATATGATCGCCGGCTGTACACCGAGCTTGACCTCAGAGAGCGTCCATTTCGCGTTTTGAGACACAAGCCTCACGTCGCAAGCGAATGCGAGGCCAACGCCGCCGCCATATGCTGGACCGTCGACTTGCGCGATGGTAACCTTTTGGCAGTGCTCTACGGCTTGGAAAAGGCCGCGAACGAGGTCGTAGTAGCCTCCTTGTGTAGAAGTACGGTCTGTATCACTGCTGAGGTCCATGCCGGTACAAAAGTATCGGCCTCCGGCAGCAAGTACGATGTGGAATATGCTCGGGTCCTCGGAAAAATTCTTGAACAATCTGGTGAGGGTTTGCAGCATACCAGGAGTCATTGAGTTGCCCTTTCGTGGTCTGTTCAGAACGATCTTGACTGCTGTACCCATCTTGTACACATCGACACCTTCTTCAGATTTGAACTGTTGCCACTTGTTGTCGCTTAGCTTCTTGTTATCTCCTGGAGGATTTGTGGCTGTGCTCGACTTTGAAATCACAGCAGCTCCAGTCCTGCTGCGATTCGGTACACCAAGCAGATTCGAGATCCAGTCACCTACTTTGCAAAGCTCGACCAAGTCTACTCCAGTCTCGATACCAGAGTTCTCCAGCATGTAAACCAGGTCTTCGGTGGCCAGATTTCCTTGTGCACCCTTTGCATATGGACAACCTCCCAAACCAGCAACACTGGCGTCAAAGGACCGGAGGCCTAGATCGTACGAAACGTTGACGTTGGCCAAAGCCTGTCCGTACGTGTCATGGAAATGGCCAGCCAGTTTGTCGGCGCCAACTCGCTCGAGCAGCTTCTCCAACAGTCTTCGAGTCTGCCCTGGAGTGCCAACGCCCAAAGTGTCGCCCAGTCCCACTTCATGGCAACCCATTGCTATCAAACGATCGACTACATACGCCACCTGGTGGGGTTCTGTAGGTCCTGTGTATGGATCAGAAAAGACACAAGACGTGACGCCGCGGACAGTCAAGCCGGCAGCCAAAGCCTTTTCCGCTACTGTCCCGGCCATTTCTAGGGCCTGCTCGACAGAACAGTTCTGATTCGCTTTACTGAAGCCTTCCGTCGCAGACGCGAAGATCTCGATGCTTGTAGCTCCTGCTTTGATTGCATTTTCCAGTCCTCGAGTGTTGGGAACCAGGACGGGCAGCTGTAAGCCTGTTCGCCGTGCCCACGGTGCTATCTGAGCCATGACATCGTGGCTATCTGCGAGTTGTGGAATCCATTTGGGCGGAACGAACGAAGTGCTCTCGATATTGCGAAGACCAGTAGCAGCGAGCCTCTCGATTAGGTCTGTTTTGATGGCAGTGGAAACCTGTGTCTTAATATTTTGTAGTCCATCGCGAGGGGCGACTTCTAAAATGCGCACCGCGGCAGTTGTGATCGCGCTGGATGTCGAAAATCGATGGCCGGTTCGAAACAATGATGTCTTAGGTAGTGACAGTTTTGGGGAAAGATGCAGCGCCATGCTTCTGTGTTTGAGCATATGTTGGCTGTGTGCAGGCAGAGTCTCCGTTACCCCATTCGCGCCATGCGCATAGAGAATGCACGTAGTGCTGGGCAGGTCGAAACCTGTTGATGCTCATCGTAGCCATGTGGGTCCTCTGCACAAAGGTCAGATTGCCGCGCTATTCCCGCCACTGAGGAATCTCCTAGCGTAACCAAGTATTTCTACGATTTCCCAGATCTAGAGAGTAGTATTCTCATTGTTCATAATAGCTTGCATCAATTTGTCTCGTTCTAACTAGTCTTACTATCTTGTATGTTATACGCATTTGCTGCCGATGACTTATGACTTTATCGATATACCAATATCTCTAATGATAACATAGATGTACTGATAGTTTTGAAATGGTCGATCCAAGCAAAAATGAACTAGCCTAGAACAGTACCTCTAGCATGATGAACAACGTAATTATCTCCAACTTTCAGATGCTCAGAAAGGGTGCTGAAGTACCACCTTCCCAAATTCTCCCTTGTTCACTGTCTTTTGAACCTTCGCTAAACATTCATCAGCATCGCCGCTGAAGACGTCAACTTTGGGCAAAGAAAATGCATGACCATAGTTGCGCACTGCCCACTTGGTCGCTTCATCCATCCTTGCAGCCAGAGCAGGCTGTGAAGGGATATTAAGATCTTGTGAGGCGCCTGGAACGCGAATCTTGACGTCTCGTGAGCGAGTTGCGAACGGCATTTGGAACCTCCCGAACGTTTGCGTTGTAGAGACGAGCACAGTGGAATCCTCAGAACATGACTCCACTTGCTTCGCTGAAGTTAGAGTTCCTACCGCATCGATCGCGTATTTTATCTCGCCATTGTGGGCTTCGATCGCTGCTCTGATGTCTGCAACAACGCTCGATGATGCGTAATCGAAACAAGCTGATGCACCTAGGGATTTGAGGAGATCGTGGCGTCCTGGAGATGCTGTCACGAAGATATCGCGGCAACCAGCCGCGCGGGCTAGCTGAATGATACAGATTCCAACACTGCTCGACCCTCCCCAGATCAAGATCGGTCCCTTTCCCTGGTCCTCCTTCGTCGTCTTACCATCGTTCGATGGAAGTGGCAGACCGAAGAGATTGAAAACAGCATCAGCCGCTGTCGCTACCACAACTGCTAGCGCAGCAGCATGGGGCCTAGGCAGTTGATCGGGTACAAGCCACACCATATCCTCCGGACAGCAAAGGTATTCTTGATGAGCGCCATAGCGAGTTGGACGTCCGACACCGGTAGGCGTCATTCCAGCAACGATATCGCCAGATGAGAATGAGGTTGTACCGGCGTCTACGACCTCTCCGCAGAAGTCGTAACCGAGCACTGTATCGACGATTCCAAGATGTGAGGAGTGTTTCGTGTCCGCAGGATTGATGCCAGAGTAAAGAACACGAACGGCCATCTCACCATTCTCTGCTTTTGGAAGTTCCATATCTCTGCGGACGGAAAATGATCCATCAGCGTCGACGAACAATGCAGTATTCCTGAGTCCTGACATTTGGTCGATTGCAATACAAGTGGTAACGATTTGTACGATTGTGGGAGCAGTTGGGGTTCAGGAGTAGTCTGCTCCAGAAAGAAAGGTTGCTTGTTGTATCAAAGATTGGGTGTTCATACAACTTGCTGCTCTCGGCGACTCACTGTTGTTCTGATGCCTTCGTGAAAGACTTGTTTGTCAGGGACTCGGAAGCTCGGAGTCTCCGAATACAGATCACTAATCAAACTTTTGCAATTCCATGGACTGCTATTCAGTTTGGCCAGTTTTTCATGCAATGGACATATGCGGGGCTGTCCGAAGGTTGCCACAAAAACCCCACCAAACTCTCTCTATTGTACTGCCCTAGGATAGTCCCACATCCACTCGGTAGTTGCAGTCAAAAAGTCGGCATTGATACATCACTTAATGTTACAGCAACAATAGTATCACTGTCGCAGGATGCATGTTCCACCGTTCCCGGCCTTCCGCGATTGATTGCCCAGCGTGTTTTGGCAAGATAAATGTAATTGTCATGGAAAAATAATTACGATCGGGAAACACTTCTCTCCCAACAACAGCTTCTCCCTGAAACGATTCCCATTGAAACTCCAACCGCAAACATGCCGCAAACAGTAGCCGGCATCAACGTTGCCCTCACACCATTGTCACCTTCGAAAAAGATTCACGGCGGGATACCGGCGCCGCAACCCAGCACCACCACGTTGCCATCTGGCCACCGCAAGTCTCCCGGCGCTCGAGCTCTGCTAACAGACATCATTTTCGATCGCGACATCGAGATACCGCTGAGAGATGGCGTGCGCTTGCGTGCAGATGTCTTCCGACCCAACGATGACAGCAAAGTTCCCGCAGTTTTGGTATGGGGTCCATACGGCAAGACTGGATCTGGTCCTTTGAACCTACACATGATGCCTGGACGAGCGGGCGTAGCGCACTCCAGATTGTCCGGCTATGAGAGCTTCGAAGGACCCGATCCTGCTGAGTGGATTCCCAGAGGCTACGCGATTGTCAACGTCGACAGCCGGGGCACGATGAACTCCGAAGGTGGCATACGGGTGCACGGGTCTGCTGAAGGGCGCGATGGGTACGATGTTATCGAGCACGTCGCAGCGTTGCCTTGGTGCAATTCCTTGGTCAGCATGATGGGCAATTCTTGGCTTGGTATCGTGCAGTACCACATCGCTGCCCAGAACCCGCCTCATCTCAAGTGCATTGCTCCTCTTGAGGGTCTAAGCGATATGCTTCGAGAACAAATCTGCAGGGGCGGTATCCCAGACGCTGGCTTCTTCCATGTGATCACGCATAACCTCAGAGGCGAGTACCACTTTCCCCTTAAGTGAGAAGCTGTATACCAACTCTTCCCACAGGCCCTGGCCACATTGAAGATATTCCCGCGATGATGGGATCAGAACCAGTCATAAACGAATACTGGCAAGACAAGCGTGCGGACTTTAGTAAGATAAAAGTCCCAGCTTACGTCCTCGCCAGCTATTCCACGGGACTCCATACTGAGGGATCGTTGAGATGTTTTGAAGAGGTGACTCAGCCTGCTTGGTATGCTGTAATCGAATCCCAATCAAGGTCTGCCATGGAGTGCTAACGAGTGTAGGTTGACAATCCACGATACTCAAGAATGGTATGATCTGTACAGTGACAAGCGAATCGAGGAACTATCCCGATTCTTCGATCGCTATCTCAAAGGATTGGAAATGACTGGGAGAACACTCCCCTTGTACGCGTTTCTTTGCTAGGCTATAATCGGGTAAGTGATCAATTTCTGATTCTACTTCCAGTTGCTTTGACTGACCTTTGTAGCCCAACATCACCAACCAGCCCATTCCAAACTGGCCACACCCACAAGCTCAATACAAAATACTCTTCCTGAGCTCCGGCAAGCTTCAGCAAAGCAGCCCAGCGACCGCCGAAAAACAATCCTACCAATCCGACTTCCGCGCTCGACAAGACGGCACCGACGTCGAAGAGCTGCACTTCACACACACACCTTCGACTCGCGGAGATACTTACTAGGCACATCCACAGCCACCCTTTACATGTCCACTCAGCAAGGCAACGACCTAGACGTCTTCGTGCAGCTATGCAAAGCAGACGCCGACGAGCGACTCCTCCACTCCTACAACATCCCACAGCACGAGCTTGACAAAGCCGGGATGACGAGAGACAAAGTTCCGCCTGTCAACCCTTTGCGTTATTTTGGGCCGACAGGAATGCTCCGAGCAAGCCGAAGAGCGCAAGATCCAGTCCTTAGCATGCCACACGCGCCAAGTTGGCCTTCGGCACACCCGAGCCCATCCTGCCGGGAGAGATCACGAAGCTCGAGATAGGCCTGTGGGCTGGCGGGATGATCTTCGAGAAAGGCGAGAAGCTCGTGCTGAAAGTCTCCGGGCATCCCATGACACTGGCCGAGTTCGACATTCTCTGGGGCTCGTACCAGCCCGCGAATAAGGGAACCCATTATGTTCATTTCGGTGGGGAGTACCAGAGTCGGTTGGAACTTCCCTTGCTGTCCGCGATTTAGGGAGACGGTCTGGTGTCCAACCACGCTCGGATTCTACCAGGATGTCTTCTCACTACATAAGCTCTGTGCGTGAGATTAATGCAAGACATTAACTGCTCTTGATTATATCAAGATATGTAATGCTGGAAGGTCTTAGCCTGTAGTGGAAAGATCGAAACCGCTTGCGTCCACATGAGAACCCACCGAGTTTTGTAAAAACACAAAGAGTTGCTCATCTGATCAACGATTCTTGTTAAGGACAATGTCCCAGGAACTCGATGCTGAACATTCCGTTCGTAGCCCACCGTTATCATGATTCGTGGGCGCCTCGTTAGTCGATGCCGTTCTAGTCGTTTATGCAAGCCTACCGCTATCGTGCTCTGACTCAAGCCTCTCCCAACACGGATTGCTGATCAATTGAGCAACCATGCAGCATCCCGACGCAGCGCCTCCCAAAGACGTCCAAAGTTTCTCAAGCCAACTCCTCTCCTCTTCAAGCACCCAACCTGTTCTCCAGCTTCTGCCTCTCCGAGTCGCGCAGCTCGGCCATCTCCTCCTTGCTCATATTGTACGTGCCCTGGACCTGGTTGAACGGGTTATCCGGGTGCTTTTCGAACTCCTTGCGGATCTGGTCGATCTTCTGCTGCCTGCGCAGTCCCTTCTCGTCCTTCATCTCGTCCAGCCTGCGGGTCTCGAAAGCGGTGTAAGCGGCCTTGAAGCGGCGCTCGGGGTGGCGGTCGATCTTGTCGTTGTTGCCCTTGGTCAAGTCTAGGGCGTCGAGCGCATCATCGATACCGGTCGCGTTGAGGGCGGAGAGGACGTTCTTGCTGGAGGGGCCATCGAGGCCGGAGAGGTCGAGGCCGCGAGCCTTCTTGACTGGAGGCTTCTTGCCCGGCTTGCTGGGGAGAGAGGCTTCTTCTTCCTTGAGGAGAGCTTCCTTCTCGGCCTTCTTACGAGCTGCCTCAGCCTGCTTCTCTGCTGCTGCGGCGCTGAGTGGAGTGTCAGTTTTCTGGTGGTAGCTTATAGGTGTAATGTGATGCATACGCTTTGCTGTCGTCCTTGGAGCCCTTCTTCCACTCTGCTGCCTCTGCTGCGGACTTCTTCTGGTCCTCGACAGCCTTCTTTCCTGCTGCGGCTTCGGCCTTCTTCGCGTTGCCGGCAGCCTTCTTGGAGTTCTCGCCTGCTGCTTTCTTGCCTGCCATATTTGTAGGTATGGATAGGGTCAGGCTATGTGATTGTCTAGTAGATTGTGTTCGTTTGAAAGTGGATGGTCTGATCTAAAGATTTCGCGTGTTTGCCCCGCGACTTCGGTGCGTCATGTTTCACCATCCCACTTTCCCTTTCCCTGAAGACAGCCCAGCCACGTGAGATGGATGGCACATGCATGAGGGAAATGGAAGATATATACCGCAACTCTAATGTCACAACCAAATTATACTGCTATGCGAATGTCTGTCGATCACTGTCTCCAGGCTGTACATCGTCTCGACAACGATGATCTACAGTGTACAGACTATTATTAAGTATTGAATGTCGCAATCTCTCGTTATCGCTTCACCAAAGGAAAAGACCCACTCCCACTCCCAAGCCAGCACAGAAGCCGACTACCCGGCCGCCCGCGATGGTAACATCAACCTGTCACCGCCACATGAAGATGAAATAGGCAGTCCGTATGGCCTGCGCCTTATCTGATTTGCTTGAGTTGCCCGACTACCAGGTACGGAGGTACCACCCGTCGGTCGCTGCAGCGAAGTGAGCGTGGGTGAGCCATTATTTCGCGTTTTTGTGATCCTTTCTCTCTCACACGCTAGCCGATCCTTTAGCCTCGCCTCCAGTACCATGTTTTTGCGACATCACCCTGTGAACCTTCATCTTCTTCTTCCATAGAGTGAGGACACACGATATGGCACTCGAAGATCCGCCCAAGCAACCAGCGCTGGCGGTGTCTGGCTCGGATGCACACGAATCCACGCCACTCTTGCAAAGTCGAGACACCAACGCCAGCACTCCACGCAGGTGGCCGAAGTCGGTGGTATACCGAGTCTTACTGACCGCATTCTTTGTCTCCCTCTCATTCGGAGTGACCCAAGTACCGTTAGTCCGCACGTCCTAGTCTGCTAGGTAGCTTTGATTGTACAATCATGAAAACTCACGAGATTTACTAACACTTGACAGCCTCATCTATGTCTTCGGACTTATGACCTGTGACGAATACTATCTACACCATCCAGAACCTGAAGTAGGCTTCCCACGCTGTCAGAAACATGACATCGAAGCTGGCACTGCAAGAGCAGTCGCCTTGCTGGGCGCTTCGACCACGTTATTCGGAGTGCTCAACCTTTTCTTCACAGGCTGGACGATCAAGGTCGTTGGCATCAAGAGGGCGCTCATGATCACCATTCTCATGCCTGCTCTTCGTCTTGTGGTGCAGGCTATTGGTGTGCAGACTGGCTTCGGCCTTGGTGTCGCAATCATCCAGTGTTCCCAGGTTATCACTGTGCTCGGAGGTCCGGCTGGCTATCTACTGGCATGTAACTCATTCGCAGCCGAAGTGGTTGAGCCATCTGAGCGGACGGCCACACTAGGACGCTTGACTGGCTGCTCATTGTTCGGCACATCGGCTGGCTTCCTTCTGGGAGGCCTTATCAGCGATCACTTTGGCATCATTGCGCCCTTCCGCGTTGCAGTCTTGCTCTTCCTCGCCTCAGTTGCATATGCCGCAGTCTTCCTCCCTCACGTGCCCTTGAACAAGGAGATCGAGGCCAAGGCATCAACATCTTTCAAAGCTTTCTTCGACCCGTTAAAGATCTTCATCCCGCAAAAGTGGCGCCTTCCTAATGGTAAGGTTCAGCGCGAGTATGGAACTCTACTTGTTGGTATTGGTGTTTTCCTCGGAGTTTTTGCCACCGGTTACATCCCCGTGCTCCTACAGATGTATGCCACGGATGCATTCGGGTTCACACCGAACGAGAACGGCTGGCTGATCTCAGTCAACTGTCTCGTGCGAGGATTATTCCTCACTCTGGCATTCCCTGAAATCATATCGCGCGGACGCAAATGGCTCGACAAGCGCAACAAGTCGAAAAGGCCGGCGCCAAGCCATTTGAAAGCAACCGATTATTTTCCTTCAACTCCGGCGCATCTTGCCTCAGTACCCGGTGTCGACAACGACGAAACTGAGCCCATCGATCCACCTTTGCTATCGACAGAGACCGGAACGTACGCCTTTGACTTGTTCTACATCAAGCTGTCGCTGGTAATGGATGGCCTTCTGACTGCAGGTGCTACATTCACGAATCAGGGATGGCAGATGTACGTGGTAGCAGTGGCCATCCCGCTTGCTGCAGGCTCGGGCACTTCAGCAAAGGGCACAATTCTGCAGATGTGTGAGCCACAGCACAGAGCCGATGCGCTCGGAGCGATCAGTCTAGTCGAAATGATGGCAAGGCTGAGCACAAGTGAGCTACCTCCTCCCTGGGATTTCTGAACGCGCCTGGCTAACTATGTATTAGCTGGCCTCTTTGGCCTGATCTTCTCTGCCTTCGCAGCGATTGGCAAGCCACATTATACTTTTGCTCTCAACGGCGTATGTCCTATGACTTGATTTGATGGATACGAGACTTCAACTGACGTGATTTCCCAGGCTGCTGCACTGATTGCGTTTGCGGTGGTACTCTTCGCGCGATTTCCTCCAGAAGGCGCCGTAAGATTCAAAGACGAGTCTGAGTCTGATGAGCCCGTTTTAAACTGAACCTTGTGCTTCGCATGCAGCGAGCATGACCCGTGCTTTACACACGCTCGATCACACACGTTCTTCGAAAGCCTTCCTCGGCACGTGTCTTGTGCAGAGTTGCCGCGAAGCTCAATCGCCTTAAGGTGCACCAAACAGGCTGAAAGCCGCGAAGTCTAAAGTTGGTTTCCTGAAGGAACAAAAGACAGTCTGGATGCCGCGAAGTTTAATAAATTTGAGGCGTCTTACGAATACGAAAGATGGCTTGACACCTCCGGCCTATATAGAAACCCTTTGGGAGGCTTGTGGGAGAGATGGCTGCATTGCACCTGGATCATTCCATCACCCGCCAAGCCTCCAAATCTTCAGGACAAAGCAGCTCGCGCAAGGGATTCGACGGCGTGACATCTACTGTTATCACGAGATCGAGCGTGTGTATAGATCTTTTAGGGTATAGAGACGGCACATAAAAGCATTGACATCCAATTCCGCAGGCCACTCAAGTTTTCATCGAAATCTGTTGAAGTTGGTATCACATCTGTGCACACTCGATGCGACCATTCTTGACGTACATCGGCTTCGGCCTCGCCGCCCTGGTCTCTGCTGTGCCGCAAAACAAGCAGGGCAATCGCGTTGTCTCGTGTCAGGTAGGTCTAGATCGATGACCTGGCTTGGCTTATCGCTTGTGTTGGAGCCACGTTGTTGTCTGACAGTTCTACAGGAGCCTACGTTCACTTCCACGGTCGTGGTGGATGAGACAATGTAAGTCTTCTGCCACTTCTAGTTTGTCTGTCTCGCTCACCCATTTGATCCATGTAGTACCCGAACCTTGACAACAACAATCGGCCTCCTCCCGGATGTGACATCTACCCTCCTCGAAACAGCCACTATGTACGTCTCGTTACAACTATATGTACCACCCAACCCCCCTCTAACAGCCCAACAGAACCATCGCAAACGAACCCATCTGCACATCCCCAATCAACAAACGCGATATCCCCGACCCAACCGACCTCCAAAACCCAGCAACCCTAACCCAATCAGCCCTCTACTACCACTACCGCAACCCACACCTCCCTCCCCGCCCGACCTCCCTCCCCCTCTGCCCAGGAAGCCCACCCTCAACAAAAACCACAACAACAACCCTTATCTCCCTCCTCGAACGCACCAGCACAATCTCTCTTCAAACTCCAACAGCCCAAAAAGTCACCACAACCGTAACCGTAACCGCAACCTCAAACTCCTGCCCCACCCTCCCAGCAACAGTCTCCCAATCCGGCTTCACCTCAACCTACACCCTCACCTCCCGCACTTGCGGCCGCACGCTCTCCTACTCCAACCCCGGCAACACCAACCCGCCCGTCACGCTCCAGATCCGCTCAAAGGTTCTAGCGTGCGAAGCGGCGCAGCAGTGCGCGACGGCCGCGCGGAATCAGGGAGCGGGGTATTTGAGCTTCGATTTGCATTATAGGTTTGCGAGCGGGTGGGAGTGTGTCATGTTCTTTGGGCGAAATCCGGAGGGGAAAGGGTGGGATGTGCTTGATGGGGGAGTTGGGGAGGGGGTTGGGTACTCTGTGTGAGATGCCTGGGCGGTGGAGGATGGTTTGGGATCGGGCTCTGCGTTCGTGAGGACACTGCGATGGGTTGGTTAGTGTAGGAAGCCACTTTTCCACGATGTCTGTTCTGCTTGGGGAATTGCCCACTGCGTTTGTGTGAGCGAAGTATCGACGAGAACAGAACACCACTCGAAGGAGAAGAACAAAATCAAACATGGGGATCTTCTCACCGCTGCTCTCAGGAACTCGGTTGTATTAACATTACACCAATAACAAATGCAACTATATGCAACACTTCCGCCTCTCTGGCCCACCTTCCCTTTCCCCCTTTCTCTTTGCGCTTCCGCCTAATATGTACACAAAGGATATATGTAGATGGAATCTCCAAGATTGTCGTCCAAGCCAACGTTATGTGATCGAAATCTCCCAGACCAAAAAAAAGGAAAGATGTAAGGAAATAGGGCGCCAGGAACGGTCGCCGGGTTTGTACAGTAGAGATCTCCTCAACATCTCAAAATGTTGTTTGTCTTCCAACATGGCTCCAAGTTTCTGCCATAGGTTGGATAACAAGATCAGAGAATGGTTCAAATGCTTCCCACGCGTCGTAGATGCATGTATATCGAGGCCAAATATGGCCCTTTTTCCGCTCACTCCTCAAACCTTCTCCTTCCTAAACCTTGAGAAAAAGCTCTTCTTCCTCTCCTTCTTGAGCGGCGAAGGCGATCCAGCCTCCGGCAGCGCCGGGCTCTCAAACCTCTTCGGCGCCGCTGGCCAAGCCTCCTCGGTCGGTCCGCTCGAGCGCAAGAAATCTGCCAAATCGCCTGTGTTGCTCTGCTGGTAGGCACCCAGGCGTGCGCCGGCGTTGCCTCGAGGCATGGTCTTGCGCGGAGCGCCGGCGCCGCGGGCTTCGAGTTTGGGGACTGTAGGTGGGGGCGGTGGGGCGCGAGGAGTTGAGTTGAGGTTTGGAGGGGAGAAGTTGGTGGTCGGTTGTGGGCTGGGGTTGGACTGGGCGGGAGGGTCTGTGGTTGTGGTTGTGGTGCTTTGGCGGGCTTTGTTGATGGTGGCTACGCTGCTGATGGGGCGTGGAGCGTTATTGGCGGGCGGCTCGTTGTTGCGCAGGAAATCGACGAGGGATTCATCTTTGGGGCGTTGGTTCTTGCGCGGGAGCGCGGTCAGGAAGTCTTCGTCGTCATCGTCGTCGTCCTCATCGTCGGATGGGAGGGCGTAGGGGTCTTTGTTGCGGTAGCGCTTGCGAGTGAAATCGTCTTCGGGCTCGGGCTCTGGGACGACCGCAACGCGCTGTGGCTGTAAAGGCGTACTTTCGCTCGTCGAAGAAATTGTGCCGTGTACTGGTGCTGGCTGGACCGGGGTGTTGGATGTGCTTCGCGCATGCGAAGAGCTGACGCCGTTCACATCCGTACTGGGCATTGACGGTACGCTTGAAGCGAAATCGCCGCCCATCTCGCCGAATTGGTCCGAGTCCATGGTATTCCTGAACGGCGCCACAGAACGTGAAATGCGATGTGAGCCCTGTTCTTCCGGCCCGTCGCGGATGAAGTTGATAAGATCTTTGTTTCCGCTTGCGGCACCAGTTGCACTCCTTGCTTCGAGAGTGGGCCTGCTGACCCCCCTCGATGTCTCGCTTGCTGGCATTCTAGGCACGGGAGGGATATTCTCTGCCACCATGTTCGAACGTGTCATGGACTTCGTCCTTTCGCTTTGAACACTACCAGCACCTACCGATTGCGACCGACCTGTGGTCTGCGTGGAATGAAGCGAATTGACCGACCTGCTAGTGTGAATACGTTTGACCTCCTGCTCACGGTCCGGCCCTGTGGATCGAATGAAGTCGGCGAAATCGCGGGTTGAAGCTGTCATGACTTGCGGCTCACGAGCCATTAGGCCGCTACGACGATGAGTGCTGGTATTCCTGGCTGCAGGCTTGCTGATCGAGCGCCTCCGTTCGCGGGGAGACTCCACCTTCTGCTGCGGGCTAACTGCAGTGATGTCCTTGATAGACTGACTGCGGCTGGCTCGTGATTGATGGTTACTGCTTCGCGCATCGGACGATTCCTTCCTCTGAGATGACCTTCTAGAGGCGCCATCAGGAATTTGGCCAGCTACATTTGCCAAAGACGCACCCTGGGAATTTCGGTTCTTCAATGACTTGCTGTCGTCGGTCGTTGGACGCGATTGCTGGTCACGAACGGTCTCCGGCGTTAGAGTGTACTTAACAGTGTCTCTTTGCAGGAAGCTGTCGAAATCTTCAGGTCCACGAATGCTCGCACTAGTGACTACTGGTGGAGTGGTCGTTCCGCTCGTAGGAGTTGTGATTACGAACTTCTCTTTCTTGGGAGTCGCCATGCCCTGGATGGCCGGGTGGTCCTGGACTTCATCCCGAGAGTCTTGCTTTCGATGAACACCATTGGAACTGCGACTCTGAGGGGATTCGTTTTTCGCCTGCTCTTTTGAGGACTGTACGCGACGCTGAGGAGATTCAGTCTGCACCTGCCCTCTTGCAGACTGTACGGTTTTGAGATCTCTGACCTGGTCCTCTTGTTCAAAGGCCAAAGAAGCAGCAGTGACGGGTCGAGGAGCGGTGGCGCGAGTCTGTTCGTTGGGAGACTGCACAGCATAGTCTCTGCTCAAAGGCACCGGCGTTTCAGACTCCGAAGAAAGACCACGGTTCGTGATGAACTCGCGTGGCGATCTCGGCGCTGCTTGCGGCTGATATGCCTGCGCAATGTTTACGTCGATGGGACTCAATTTGTTCTCGTTGGGCAGTGATTCACCGTTGATGATCAGTCGACCAGGCTTCTCCGAAAGCTTCGGCGAACCAATCATTGGCATGTCTCTTGCTTTCTGCTCTGATCGAATGTATTCGCTCGGTTCGATCGGCGCCGCAGGAGCCTCCAGGGCCGCAATCGTTGCAGTGTCGTGGCGGCGATGTCCACCCTCCGCTCTGGCATTGGGTGCCTGCGCTGAAGTTTCCGCGATTGCCATACTTGCCAGATTCGCAGGGCCCTCCCTATTGCTCAAAGGGTCGTTATGGCTTTGATCCTGGGGCTGTGTCAAGATCGCGCGGTCTGGTGAAGCCTCCTGCTGAGCAGATTCTGGATCCGGCCCTACTGCACGCGTATCGACCACGGCAACTGGACTGAAGCCATTGCTCGAGAAGATCTTCTGATCATCTGCGTGCGCAGGTATGTCAGATGTAACATCGCGTGTTGCGGACCCTTCTCGTGAGCGTGATGTGCTTTCATCATCAATGTAGTACTTGAGGTCGACCAAGCTCTTGTCATTATCCAACTCCTCGATTTCCTTCGAAGTGCGTTCCCTAGATTGAGGCAACGCTACGGCTGGGGTCTCATTCGACTGCTTTCGTGGCTGAGCGAAGTCCTCCTGTCGAGACGTCTCTTGATCTTGGTCCTTATGGTTACTTAGCCCAACCGCGGCGAGAGCAGCACCAGCAACTGCAGTTGCACCCACGGCTACGCCAGTCAGCAATCCTGCGGGTTGGTCCGAGCCACGAGCTTCGTCGTCTGCCGTCTCAGCCTTCGGAATATCTGTTTCTTGGCCAGCCACTTGAGATGCAGGTTCAGCACTTTCGCCAGCATTCGCCCGTACAGGCACCGCTGCCTCACTGCCGTCCAGTTTGCGAGGGACATCATTCAACAGTACTTTCGATTCTTCGCGCTCGTGGCTGACGTCTTGCAAGCCCGATGCATTAGCCTTGATTTCGGGTATCGCCTCTTGTACTACATTCGTAGGCGGAACATCTCGTTCCTCAGACATGGTCGGGAACGCGCCTGGGATCTCGAGCTTCGGCGTACGTGGCTGTGTGGGCATAGACTGAGATCGCTGGCGGGCGAGAGCGAAGCTTGGTCTTATCTCAGGGACGTAAGCCGATTTTGGCTCAGCCTCTTGTTGCGTCGACGCGGCGAACTTCTCATTTGTAGGCGAAGCGTAGGTGTAGCGTCTTGTCTGCGCTACTTGAGTGTCTTCTTCAGTGTCGTCCTCAGAGTTCTTTGCCAGGCCGGGCACTTCTATTTCATCGACATCGCGTTTCGCATCGCGCATTGGCAGAGGAATGTTGGAAGCTAGGACATGCTCTGGGTAGTCTGTTTCAGGATAATCATATCCGGGTCCACCCATTCCCCGGATATATTGCTGCTTGACAGCGCGATATTGTTCCTCCGCAGCTATCGAATCGTCCCTGGTATGGCCTGAGCTGGGACGCCGCAGCGCTGACAACGAGGCTGCTCTGTCTCTTGTTGTGAAACTCGATATCGAAGGTACACCACGATGAACGGGCGACATGGGACGTTGCCTGTCGTTGCGCGTTGTCTTGCGCCACGTCCTCCAGAGTCTTCCGAGACGAGCATCCAGCGCCAATTTCTCGACGTCAAAGTCTTCGACCTTGACTTGCCTCGATGCAGTGGTGTCCGGTCTTGCGTCACTTGGGCGACGTGCGCGCGCATACGCAACCGATCCAGCGGCTTGGAGCGATTGTTCAGCGATATATTCCAGGACAGAAGTAAGGAAAATGGCGGCAGACCAGCTCACGAGACCGGAACTGGAAGAGAAGCGGCGACTGTCCATCTCACGCCCGTAAAACAGCTCCTGTTCTCTGACGAAACGTTCTTCGTCGTCATCCTCCATTTCGCCCAGGCGCATATACACCATGACCCGTAGACGGGTGCGCTTCCACACAAGCTCGAGATCCCATTTCCGGTTGTCCCTTGACGAAATTTGCGCAAGTGTATTTCTTTCTTCCTCTTCTTCTCCGCCGGCAAGTAATTCCTGTAGCTCTTCGTCTGCATTTGCGACGGCCTCCTTGGCCAATCGATGCCTCAGCACCTCCGTAACCGCAGGACGGAGCGCATGTAAGTTCGTCGACTTCGCGGTAGACAAAAAGCTGTATAGCAATTGATCGAGGAAGTGGTTGATCAGAGTCAATGCTTTTGGTGAGAATTGGGCATCAGCCTTGCTTTGCGCATAGGAGTCGTCGTGGTCGTCACTGGCATCGGAAGGGCGTCTAGCACGAACGGCGGCGCGGTGCTCATTGACTACTTGCACGGCACCGAAAGGCGCGACGTAGGCTGCGGCAGGCGAGACATTGTCAGGATTCTGTGGCCAGTAGCCGGTGACGCCGGAGATGGTCGAATAGCGGTCCGAATCGGCGACGCTGGGAGAGCGCGACATGATCGGCGAAACAAGAGGGCTCGCTCTGGCTAGGTCGTATGCATCGTTTTGAACAGGCGTAGAGCGAGGAGGGGACCAAGGTGTGGGTGAAGAGGAGAGGAGCGGCGACACGGGATCGCGCGAATGAATGGAGGCGTTGGAGGCGGAAGGGTAGTGGAAGGCGCGGTAGTGGTGGTTATGGAAGCTGGTGGTGGTGGAGGCCGTAGGGGTGCGGGCATGCTGCGACGACATAACTCTTCCATGCAGCAGCTCGAGCAGCTGTGAGGGCTCGAGCAGGGGTGTGGCACAGTGGACCCGAGGGCGGCGGCAGTCACTTCGAGGCACGCCAGGCCGGGATGTTGGTGTAGGGTGGAGGCTCGCGACTCGAGAGGCTGAGACGACGAGACAACCCTAATTGATGAAGCCAGTGAGCCACCGAAGCCACAGTACATGCAGTGCTGTACTTCCGACGAGGAGAGGAGCGAGCGTCACTCTTGGCGGTACATGTGCCAGTCAGCCCTCTGTCATCTGGAGGTAGACGGAAATATAATGGTTAGCAAATGGAAAGCCAACTTCACTCTCGTGGCATGACCGTGTTTGGGTGCGCGCAGGACTCGAGCTCGTACGAGGGCGTCGGCGGCGTATGAAACGGTGTCTCTCGACTATTGGCGTTAGGCGGTGATACGTGAGTCGTGAGCCTCGCCGACCGTTCAATCCGCCCCTCGCAGAGATGAGGGAAGAAAAAAGTAAAAAGGGGAGATCTCAATATTCGACCACCGCCGCGGGAAGACGCGCTTGAGTAGAGAGCAATATGGATATTGTAGCGCGTATGCTGGGCAATACCGCAAAGCACTATAGCTTTCGGGCATACATAAACATTATTGCATATTGCATATAGCATCCGCTTTAGGGGAATGAGCGAGAAGAACATCGTTCTCGGCTTCGGCTCTCCTCAGCTAGCGTGTGTCGGAGTGAAGGCTGCCGGCTGCACGTGGTCAGGGTCGTGTTTGGGACATTCGTGGTACATCTTCGGGATTCACCAGCGAATATTTGTCGAAGCCGTAGTCTCCACTGATGAGCATGAGAAAGTACGGCCGATCCCATCAGCTTTCACAGCACTTGTCGCCGGAGGAGGGGAAGCATGTCGAATAGCTCAACTCTCCCTCCAGCGAAGATAGTGGTATCTCGGCTCGGCATTCGTGATGAACCCCTGCAACTGTGAAGCTACTCCAGGGAACACAGAGCTATCGAATCGAGAGATCATCGACAAGGATGATCATCCTGTGGCTGACAACGGCAAGATCCCACAAGTTTGCGTGCGGGAACATGTGAAGCATATACTGTACGGTAGCAGAAAAATTAACAAGGAAAATTGTCGCACACCGGTGACAGCATCGCATCGCCTCGGTTGTGGGAGTGTGTTGTCGAGATTCCACTCACATCGAACCCGTCATACCACTGTGCTCCAACCATCAGCATACGCCGAGTGTTGCGAGTCCTCAAATTGGATACCAAGCTGAGCATCAATCAACTTGCTGCAGCTTGCAGGATCTTGGACTTGGTGGAGGACGCAATCGACCCATCCGATATCGAAAGCTTCGCTTCGATCGTATTTCGCTCCTTCGTTAGAGACATTGAAACTGCGAGTGTACGCCGTGCCGGGTCGGTATCAACAGGTGTGTTTATTACTTGTTTGCATCTTCAGATGACATGAACGGAGCTGTCAATCCTCCAGTATCGTTGCTGTATCATCGTCGACGCGCCTCAATACCGAGCAGTATTTATCCTTGCCCAAACTGTGTCTGCTCAATGCTACGAGGTAGCAGTCTCGGAGTTTGAAATCGCAACCTCACGCGCGAAAAACACATGGATACTGTGTAAGTGGCACAGTTTGGCCGATACAGTACTGCCAGTGTTGAGAAGAAGAGTTTGATGTGCGTTGTGTAATGTTAGGGGATCAGCTCTGTGAGTTGACTGAGGACCAAGAAGTCACGTCCACATACAGCTTCAAAGAACATTAACATGCAGACTTTTGGCTGACGCGTCTCACAATATCTGAACATATGAACGCGACTTTCTAACTACATCGAAACACGACATTTTGTCCAATACGGTTTCACCCCCAAATCAATCATACAAAGATCTCGACAAGATGGGTCATCCTGATATTCCCAGCAGTGCGCCCACATCTTCACAGCTGGAACATTTAAGACCGCCACCATCATATCGTAATGTACAACCACTACCAGCCCAGCTGCTCGACCACTGCACCGTTTGTCTCGAGGAGCAACTTTTCTCACAGGCCATTCCACTCCTCTCGAGTGCTATCACAGCAGGCAATGGCACTCCCAAACCAGCGTTCGTGCCGCCGGTACCACATCTCAGCCTGCTTGCCACACTTGTCGTTCACCCTTTCATGACTACCCGCACAACATCCAAAGAGAAACGAACCGCAGCCGACGATGCTCTACGGTACTTGCGACATGTGAATATTCTCACATCAGCAGATGTATCTGGTCTGACAAAAGCTCTGCAATTCCGCGATGGCGACTCTTCACGCTCAAAACGAGCTCGCACCCGACACTCAGGTGACATCAGTAGTGATGATGAACATGAGGATCCCGGACGCATTCGTTCCAACTATGCCATGAAGGATTCGCTCTTTGCGAATGCAGAAGACTTTTGGGCCGTGGTGGGCTGGGCATTCAATTGCTCTGTGGCTCACAGGAACCGCTGGGACCGCTGGAGACTTTGGTTGGAACTTGTGCTTGATGTGCTGGAAGATGACCTTGACTCGAGACATCGTCAAGCGAGGGAACCATCTGAAGACAGAGACGAAGTGCTGGGCAAGTCTCTCATTGCCCAGTATCTTGCGCCATTCGTCGATCAAGGCCGCAACCCCAAACGCCGCATCATGCGTGCTATCCTTGCAGACGGCACTCAGCCCTCAACAAACCTATTCCCTTCCGTCTTCACAAACGAAACACTCCCGCCCAAAGCCAAGCAAGAAACGAAAATAGGCGCCAAACGCTCTCTCGACCTAGACCAAGGCGATTTCGGCGACTACTTCGACTCAGACTCCGACTCCAACAACACCCCAGTCCCACAACAAAAATCAGGCCGCACCTCCACTCGCCACTCAAGCACCAACCTCAGCCGGCAAGACTCCCCAGCCTCTCCAAGCACCCCTCAACCACCAACACCATCAACGCCAACCTCCCCACTCTCCTCTCACGGCGGCTCGGAATCCCTGCATCTCCGCCACCGCCTCCTCGCCCTCCTAACAACCATCTCCTCCCTCTCGCCATCCCTATTCCTCGACCCGGAAGACCTCTTCGACCTGTACACCGAGTTCCTCCGCCCGCTGCCCCTCCCCATCTTCTCCTTCTTCATCCTCCCCACCACCAGCGGCGCGCGAAGAACAATCGACGTCAACTCCCTAGCCTCCCTCATCCAAATGCTCCTGCGCCCTCTCCTCTCTTCCGCAGCACCAGTCTCCAACGCCAACTCTCTCACAGCTGAGAGCTTCGCGACGCACTTTGCACCTTTCGCCGCGAATGTCAGCAGCGTGGGCGAGAATGCGAGGGTGGGGATTTGCGTGGAGGGGTTGCTGAGGCTTTTGTGGACGGAGGGCGTTTTGGCGAATGCTGAGGAAGGGGTTAGACGGAGTGTGAGGGAGGCTGTTGAAGAGGGGATTAAGACCAGGGAGGAGAGGGCTAGTGGGGACGGAAGGAGGAAGAGTGCTGGGAAGAGTGCGGAGGAGTGGCGGATTTTGGTCGCTGGTGGGGAGAGGATGAAGGGTTTGCTGGGAATGATCTAAAAGTCGAAGGACAGGACAACAGGTCAGGTCAGGTCAATGTTCTGGTGTGTGCGATGAAGATATGGTTTATTTTTACAAAAGTCGATGCTTCGACCGGAGAGAGCGAGAAATAGCTCTCCAGATATGATGATACCCCCCTAATTCAAAACACTGTAGTCTTTACATTCTCGTGCTATACATCACCCGCGGACGTTCTTTTTTACCACGAGTACCACTGGCCCCTGATGCCTTGCACAGGCCTGTCAGGTAGTGGGACCCAGACCTTCTCCTTCCTCTGCTTCAACCTCCTGTCCTCGCGCTCCTGCCACTGTCTTACTCGTGTAGCCTCTTCCTTCAGGACGATACTCAGAGATGTCCAAGGTGTGTGCATGATGAACACTCTGCCGCGAGCGCGGTAATCAGGGAGTTTTCCGTACGGTCCACGACCCACCCAAGCCTGCTCGATGTAGATGTTCGAGGTGTCTGTGATGGTGTGGCGCTTGCCGTCCTTGAGCTGGATGTCGAGCGGGTTCTTAGGCGAAACGACAGCCTTCGCAGGCTGCGTGCCCGAAATATCCGCCGTAGCGTTATTCAGAATCGGCGCATCCTTAGCCGCAGCCTCGACACCGACCTGTCCCAGACCCATTCCGCGCATGACCACCGCTTCATCCCGCGCAGCCTCCAAATGTGCCAAGACTCCCTGCGCAACCTTCTTCTTCGAGAAGCGCATCTGCACAATCGCCTCGTCGAGAGTCTTGCCCTGGATCTGCCTGGCCAACATGCCGAGCTTCTTCGTACTCGTCTTCATCATCTCGCTCTTAGCCATGTGCTCGCGCTCCGTCTGCATAAGGAACTCGGGTTTCGACAATCTGCCGCCCTTGGTAATGCTCTGGATAACCTTCTTGCGCTCCCAGCGCTCGCGGGCGTTTGGGTCCGGGTCGAGCACGCGCAGCAGGTTGGTCGGGTCGAGGATCTTCTGGTCACCGACTTTTGTGATGTCGCCGCCGTCTTCGGTGGCGCCCTCTGCTTGCCTCTGGGCGCGGCGGTCGTCTTCGAAAATGGAGGAGGCGGCGATGTCGCCGGCGCGCGGGGCTTGTTGTGGCTGGGCTGCAGTGGCGGCAGTGGGGTTCTTGCGGCGGTATTCATCGAGGACAGGGTTGGATTCTGGATTGTCGGAGGAGGAAGAGGCATGGCGAGTGGTTGCGAGAGTTGTACGGGTTTGTACTCGAGAGGCGAGGGGGGTAGGGTTCTGGTAGAGACCTGGATGGTTGTTAGAATAGTTCGAGTGGACCGGAGAATTGGTTGAACGTACATCTGGGCGCAAGGCGCCTTATGGGTGCTGATACACTCATGACGGGCGATATGGCACTGCTAGGATTCTCTATGCCAGCACCTTGTTGCCCATATGGGATTGAAGTCTGTAGAAAGTATCCGGGGAAGGTTTCGCGAGGCCGCGGAAGTGTCAAGCAAGAAGCGCAGGAGCGACCAAGTTCATGTCACGTGAAAGCAAGGTCTCCCCCCAAGCCACATCATGCCTGAGGCTAAAGCACTTTCATCCCGTTTCATTTCCTTCCACGCCGAGCGTGGAGACGGAGGGGGTTTGGCCGATCGTTGCCGATTTCATAGATCAACACGGGGCTCTGTAATTAGAACAGATGAACGCGATTGCGTGTTTGGTGATGGTGATTGATCACATGTTAGCAGAGCTCCGAGAGATAGATTTGATTATGGTCTCTAGAGGTATCGCCGTACAACTGCCTGCAAGATGTGGATTTTCTCGTATCGACAATTACGCTACCGTATCGAGCCAAGAATCGAAAAGGGCGTGTCCCTTTGGATCTTGATGGATTCGGACGAAGATAGAAGCACCGGAGGGATGGTAAATTCGATGATGACGTGTGGTCTCGACATGAAACTAGGGTTGCTCTCGCACGAAGCATTCGCAGTGGGCACGTCCAGTTTGAGTTTTGGTTAAGTCGTTGTGTTGGCGGTGGTCTAGCAAACTCAGAGTGCAGCCGAACGCGAGACGGATGCGACGGGCGCAGTTCCGCAGCTAGTCGTCTTCGAGGTGTTGCTCGTTGCTGCAACATCCCACCATCTCATACATACACTGCTCCATCTCTCTTTCTTTGCGCGCCCTTGTTTGCTGCCCGTTGCTGCATCTACAAAGTTCGCGGTGGCCACGTCTTGAGAGGCCGGACACGCGCGACCACCAGCCGCGCCGAGGGTCATGCGTGCGCGCCATCAAACGCATTTCAAGAGCATCATTATCTCATAGGGCTGTCCTCTTCAGGAAGAAGTCAGAATGGACATTAATAGGTTGCTGTCGCCCGACGAGGGCGCTGCCAGAGCTGCACCAATGTCTCAGCAGCCGTCAAATAGCATGCCTTCACCGCGAAAGCCACGCCGGCCTGCTGCTGGTGGCAAACGAAACCAATCAGGCCTTAGCCAGGAGGTCAGGCGGTCTCCAGATAGAATGGACACCAGCGGCCAGCAATCATCGACTCCCAGTTATGCGAATCCACAGACACATCACCACCACCAGGTATACCAGGCGAATCAGCAGCAAGCCAGCAGCACCGCAAACTTCAGGCCTCTGCACCACCCAGCTCATGGCGGAGGAGAGGCGCAAAGCACATATGGCTATGTGCAGGCGCAGGCACAGCGTCCAGTCATGGCGCATCGGCATTCATCGCAAAGCTCGACACGCTCCACGCCTCAGATGGACACGCTGGCAGGTGAGTCTCGCGCAAGTCAAACTGTAGCTCAAACGTCCTCGACGGCTAATCCCGCTCCGCTCTTTCCAGACTTAGCTGCCTTACAACGTCAGCCCTTTTCACGAAACGACTCTGCAAACACCACCTCCACACGCCGCTCGCCATCAGTCGCCGCTCAGTCATCTGCTGCTGCACCACCTATCGGCCGCACCATCTCCTCGCAATCGGTGGCCGACATCACCATGGCCGAGGCTCCCGCGCAAACACCGCCACCGCGCACCTTCACATCAAATGCGCTGACCGAGACTGAGTCGCAAACCGTAACGGATTTGCTAAATCATCTCGGCGAAAGCTCATATGCGTATGACTCTCACCTACAGCTCATCAGCCTACTACACAAGGGCTTCGTCACTCATTCTTTTCCTCCGGAGGGAAGCGACGAGCAAGGCCAGGACCCGCAAACCTTTGGCCTGCTTGCCGAACTTCGTCAAGCGCGCGAGTCGATGGACTCGCGCTTCGCGGTCGGCGAAGATGTCTGGCTAGAGTGGCTGTCTGACGAAGTCGTGCTTGCCAAATCGAGCGAGGAGCGCATCGCCGTCACTGAGCTATTCCAAAAGGCAGTGCAAGATGAACCAACATCGGTCGCTTTGTGGTCTGCTTATGCCAACTGGATCGAGTCAAGTCATGCCGCGTGCAACAATCTGCCAGGCGCGAACCAATCGGGCTGGAGCGAGGACGACAAGGAAGTTTGCAAAGATCTTTTCACTAAAGACATGCTCGTCAATGTTCTGGAGCAAGCTGTCCCAGCTACACAGTGGCGCATTGACCAAAGTCACATCATCTGGAATCGGTATATTTCGGCGATTCAACCTGAAGATCTCAACACGGCCAGCAGGCAGGACCTCGAAAGGACCCAAAACCACTTCATCGAACGATTGCGGATTCCTAGTGCTGGTTGGGAAGAAACCCGTCAGCTCTTCTGGCCCTTGATGACCAGGATTCACGGCGACAATTGGGAGGCGGCCATGTCTCAGATCAACGAAATTGCGGAACACGCCAAGGTCCAGATGGATCTTCGCGACGAACACGAGCTCAAGCTTGAATGTGCGATCAATTCTGGTGACAAGAATGAAGCATTCGGCGAGTTCATTAGGTACTTGAAGTGGGAGAAGACCCGCAGGTCGAAGAAGCGGGGAGGTCCTTATGAGAAAGAGCTTCGTGCCGCTTTGTTCGAGCGTGCCTTGCTACGATTCCCTACATACACAGAATGGTGGCTCGATTACGTGGATTTTGTGATCAGCGAGAAGCCATCATCACACGACCCGTCTAGTTCGGTACTCCCCCTCTTGGAACGTGCTACAAGACACTGCCCTTGGTCTGGCGAGCTTTGGGCTAAGCGGATCCTGCGCTCCGACGTTGAGCGCAAGCCGTATCACGAGATCGAGGCAATCAAGCATCGCGCCACCAATTCTGGTCTCTTGGATGTTGGTGGTATGGAGGAGCTTGTGAAAGTACTCGTGGAATGGTGCAGCTACCTTCGTCGCAATGCGTTCACTTCGACAAGCTCTGAGGACGACCTCGACACGGCCGAAGTCGGTATCATGATGGCTCTCGAAGACGTTCAGCAAGCTGGTACGAAGGTTTATGGTGAAGACTTCCAGGGAGACCCACTCTACCGATTGGAACGGATTCAAATGAAGTTCCTTGCCGAAGCACGACGTGTCGACGACGCTCGCAACATATGGCGCACCCTTGTGCCCAAACAGTGCAAGTCTTTCGAGTTCTGGCTCAAGTACTACAATTGGGAGCTATTATTCTGGGCGCATCACCGTTTGAGCGACAGCCATCGTATCGAGACAACAGAGACCGCACCTCATTTGGCGACAGGCGTTGTTGAGGAGATGCTTTCACAGAAGCATATCAACTTGCCCGAGAGTTCCATTGACCTCTACATGACTCATTTCCAGCAGCACGAAAGTGTTGAGAAGTTGCAAGCTGCCGGTATTGAAGCGAGAGAGTACTCCAAGAGGACGACAACACGACGAGCAAAGGAAGCGGAGGAGGCCGCGGCAACAGCAGCACAGCAGCTTGAGGAGCAGGTGGCTGCTATGCAGGCTCCCGAAGCAGTGGAAGCGTCAACCAATGGAAAGCGGAAACGCGATGAAGCGTCGGAAGACAAGACGCACAAAAAGTCCAAGGTTAAAGATGAAACCGCGCCCGCTGATACTGAAGACTACTCTGCATCGGCGACTGCGCAAGCCAAACGAGACCGCGAAAACTCGACGATCACTGTCACGAACCTCGACGCAAGCGTCACGGAGCTGGACCTTAGGAAGTTCTTCCGCGATTGTGGCACTATCAAGTCGGTCAAAATCGTACAGAAGCCAAGCGAAGGCTCGGCTCTCGCAACGGTGGAATTTGAAGTGCCCGAAGACGTCAACACCGCGAAGGTGAGGAACGGCAAAGAGCTCAATGGTCGTGAAGTGCACATTCAGAGCGGCAGCCGGAGCACACTTTACGTTGCCAACTATCCGGCAGAGTACGACGAAGCTACGGTTCGCAAGCTGTTTGAAGGCTACGGCGAAGTGGTTAATGTCCGCTTCCCGAGTCTCAAGTATAACAGTCGCCGCCGCTTCTGCTATGTGCAGTTCCTCACCGCCGAGCAAGCGCAGGCTGCAGAGAACGCGATGGACGGCAAGATGCTTGATGGACTCCACAGACTGCTGGCCAAGATCGCCGACCCAGAAGCGAAGAAGAATCGCTCTGGTGCCCAAGCTGAAGGCAGAGAGGTCTTCGTCAAGAATCTGGAAAACAATGCTGGTGAAGAAGAGATCAAACAGCTCTTCAGTCAGTTTGGCAACGTTGTTTCCATGAACCTGCTGAAGCGTGCAAATGGCGTGCGTCTTGGTAATGGCTTTATTGTCTTCTCTAGCGCCGACGAAGCGACCAAAGCTGTAGAGCAAGGCAACAACAAGCCTTTCTACGATCGCATCCTTAACGTCTCGTTCTCGACTCCTCGTGGCGGAGACGCTCCGAAGGATAAAGCTCGCAAGACCGACATCATTATCAAGCACGACGCAACTCCTGAACCATCGGCGAATGGCCACAACGACCGCCGCGGCTCCGACGTCTCAATGGCATCAGCGCCTCATACCATCGGCAGCGAAGAGATGGCCAGGACCGTCCGTGAGCGAAAGATCGCTATCTTGAACCTCCCCGACACTGTCAGCGATGCACGCATCCGCTCGGAGATGGAGAAACACGGCCCGATCATCAAAATCCAGCTGCGCAGAGAGCAAGACGCTGCTATCGTTGAGTTTGCCGACATCAAAGTCGCGTTCAATGTGCGCGGAGGTGTCGACTGTTCCGCCCTTGGCGAGAAGGTCAGAACTGGTGACGTCGCCGAGATCTTCGCGAAGGGCAAGAAGACTCAGGAGGGCAGTGCAGCTTCTGCTACGGGCTTTGGTGGCATGCGTCCAGCTCCTGTCTCGAGGCCAGGCCAACAGCGCGGCGGACGTAGAGGCGGACTCGGCTTCAAGAGAGGTGGATTTGGCGGCGTTGGCGGCGCCACTGCTGCTAAGAGCGATGGTTCCAACACCGAGAGCGGTGCTAACGGTGCTGGCTTGGCTAGGAGCAACGCCGATTTCAAGGCCATGTTCGAGAAGAGCCGCCAGCAAGCGGCCGACCAGGCCAAACCTGCCGATGAATGAAAGCATTTCGAGATCGGCGTTTTGGTTCGGCCGGAGGATATCATACACGGAGGATGAAAGAAAGGCACGTGAACAGTGTCTACGATGGGTAATGGAAGGGTTGTGTAATAGCTCGACAACGCGGCCTCAGCGCGCGTTTTAATTGAAATGCATTGTTCGTACAAGATTTGAAGCATTGCTTCTTGGGCAACGTTATTTGTTGTGGAGTGAGTTGGCGGGCTCGACATACGAGATCTTACCGACATCGCATTGTCCAGTACGTGTACATGTACATGTACATCTGCTGGCTTGCCCCAATTTCCATCAATTACGTGACGATCTGTCGGTTGACGTCTTTGCATGGCACATGTCTGGGGAAGTTCAAACCTGCGGAGATTCAATGTTGCTTTCTGTCGAATGTGGACTTCCAATCAACCTTCAACGAAAACATCGCGATATCGCACCCACGCAACTTCCACACCCCTACAACAGTCAACGATTCGGCTATCTCTTGGGTCACGTCCACACAAACCAATGCCATAAGGGCCACAACGAAAGTGCATAGTCCATGGAACCGCGATTCCGCACTATTCGCATAAACCTAACCCTTACCCTAAAAACCCCCACTGAAGTGAAACAACTTGAACATACATGTAACTTATATGTAGCGCAACAAGATTGTATACATGTATGCACTGTACACACACCTTGGATCCTACATGGAAGTAAGATGTGTGCCTGTTGACTGACTGCCATTGAAGCGAGCGGCCCTATCGCGAACGAATCAAACACACGCTACATGTACTTACTTGTCTTTGCTCAAAGTTCCCATCTGCCGTTCAAGCACTCTTTTGAAACCTTTGTGTCGATTTTTCCTTGACAGAATGCATGCATGCATGCATGTATAAGGTACATATGTTAGTTGTCCCAGCAGCGATTGGAGGGCGGGGCGCTGCGGGATATCATAGACGAGCAGCCAGCGTGAGATTGAGAGAAGGAATCCGGACCTCGTCCCTTGTCATCTGATGACATAGCGGTGTCCGATATGGAAGAAAATACGCTCTCTAACATGGTGTATAGGGGTTCGATCGCAAACGCTGCAAAAAAAAAAAAAGATAGAGGACATCGAAATGATCTGAAAGAAAGAGACAGGCGGATGAAACCAAAGAAAAGGCCCGAGAGGCGCAAAAGAGAATCAACGGTTCTTGTTTCCTTCAGTGTAAACTGCCTTTCTGTATCCCCAAACAGTCCATTTGCTGCTGTTGATTCTTCCTCCTCCCTCACTTCTGTGTTCCTGTTGTCGATGTCAGGGACAGCAAATTGACTTAATCGACTCTGCACCTCTCCTCTCCTCCGTTTCCGTATCTTGGCAGATGCAGCTCAGCTCATCCTCCAACCAGCACGACACTGCTTCCTTCCTCTTCTTCTAGTAATTTCATTAAAGGTTCGTCAAAAATTCATCGCATGTCGCTGGCTCCTGCGACCAGCCCAGAATCCAGTACTGCATTGTTTCCAGCTTATTACTTCGACCGCTTGATCACAAACACAGCAACCTCGACACCTTTCTTGGGCTCACAACCGGCATCGTAAGGCCGCATCTCAACGTCTTTGAGAAGTTTCTGCCATAGCTCTGTCGCCGAAGGGGGCCTGTCGACGTGGCGATTACTACTCTTTGTCTGGGCATCCTGGGCGTTGCGCATGACAACTTCTGTGACGCGGGTCTTTTCCTGCTTGGTCCACCAGTCTTTCGCCCAGACTTGTCGCTTCAAAGGGACTTCTTTGGTAGACGAGTGAACCATATTAAACGTCGCACGTGAGCCATGGAAGCGGGCCATTGTCGCGCTGCGATGTGTAAGATGCGCGCAAAGAGCCGTCATTTTGCGTTCGAGTTCGGCATGTTCGGGAAGGAGATTGACAGCAGGCATGGAGCCTAGAGATTGGCAGAGGTCGGAGGAAAGGCCATTCGCAGTGACGGTCGACCTGAGTACCGGGTCCAGAATTGGTGAGAGATAGTCGCGCATGAAGGTCTGCGCGCCGGTCCGTGTAGGATAGATGAATACTAGACTGCCATTTTGTGGGGAGAGCTCGATGAGTCGGTCTATCAGAATCGAAGGTCCGTCGACACTGAACATGCCCTTGAATTCTCGCGGACTGGATGGAGGGATGTAGCGCTCAACAATGGAGACGTCGATCGAGTTAGGAGGGACAACGGGTCTTGGTGAACGAGGCATCGATGATAGGTCGGCTTGATAATCGGTGATTGGGACTGCACTCCCAAAGATTTTCTGAGTGAAGTAGTCATCACCGCCGATTGGTGGGCCAGGAGTATTTGGAGGCGATGTAGGGAGTTCTTCCAGGTTGAAGCGACCCGGGATGGCGTGGAATAAATTCATCCAAGCGGTGGGACTCGAAGGTGTTGAGTCATGAATCGCCTCGATGATGCTGGTGTATGCATGCCCGGTCTGGGACGGGCTGGGAAGTGCATGTGACAAGACCTTTAGTAGAGGTGTGGGTACTGCTGATGTTCTGAGGTTGAAAACTGTTCCTTCGTTAGTGGCTTCTCCCAGATGTGTGTTAATTGAAACTGACGGATTGCCTGAACAGCCTCTTCAAGCCAAGAACGCTCTCCTGTAATTGCGGGTTCGCTGATTGTCACGCTTTGCATAGCACCGCTGGCCGCTTGCACCGACTGATCGCCCGCCTCAGCTTGGCTGACTACCAACCCAGGTTCGGTATCCGGCGAGTCCATGACCGCGGTCATTAATGACGGTCGCCAGTTAGGCTCACCTGTCTCGGCGGGTGGTGTGAGCGTATGCACATAATGGTGGAGTGGCGTTGGCTGAGGATGTGAACTTGATTTGGGCGACGGTAGTTGATGGAGGTCGGACGCGCCGCCAATATCTGGCGTGAGAAGGGTTGTGCCTTCAATACGGCCTGGGTCTGAACGCGATCGTAACGTCAGACCGAGAATCCGTTCGCGCGCCAGATTTGTTGCGGCGGTATCAGCTCCTGGTAGGCCGATGTTGTCCGGGTGAGGTGATGCAATGCCCATGGCCTCAAAAGAAGGCAGACGTAGGCCCGGTCCTGCCTTTGCGAGTGGACGCTGTGGAATGGAGTCGGACATTGGAGCCAGAGCACCGCCGACAATGAGGTTCATGTCGCCTGCCTGACTGAATTCCGGTTGCTCTGACTGAGGAGTCATGATGAGGGTTTGTCGCGCTGCGCCGGGTTCCGCGGGCATGATGGCAGATGCTTCAGGATATGCCGAGTACGGCGTCCATGGAGCAGGCGTGGTTGCAGAGGCCAGAGTTCGTTGGAGCGTAGGAGAGTCTAGGGAGCCATCGCTGAGGGCGGGCGAAGGAAAGGCTCTCAAGGCGAGAGGGAGAAGAGCATTCTGGGCATCAGCTTTCGATGAGCCCTCTGGGACAGGCCCCATGTAAGGAAGGGGCCGGTTTGGTTTGAAGTTTGCGCTTGCGTGCCTGCCCACAGTAAGGGAGGAGCAAGTGGCGGCAGTCGCTGTTGTCGCGGCTGGAGCGTATGACAAAGCTGGGTGCAGACAGCGACAAGCAAGCAAACAATGGGTACAGTGGCACGGATAACTGCAGCGGATGCCGGCGGGTCTCCGGAAGCGTGGTGCTCGGTGGGTGAAGGTGGGTTTGAACGGTTTCGCCCAAGTGCCAGGATCGGCGGCGGAGTGCAGTGGTTCGAGTGGGCCGGCGGCGGCGAGGGCGGTAGAGTGAAGGACGGAAGAGCTTGGGACGACGATCAACGACGAAAGCAGCAGTTTGGCATGCAGTTAGGCAGCAAAAGAGCGACAGCAGTCAGAGGTGCAGAGGTTGCAGATGGAAGACGGCGGAAGGATCACGAGAGAGTGAGCGAGTGCAGCTGGTCGTTTGGACGGGTGGCACGTGTGCTGGGGGAGAGGTGGAGGGGAGAGGGAGGGAGGGAGGGAGGGAGGGAGAGAGGACAGCACAGGCGGTGGTGAGAAAGGCGGTGCAGTGTGCTGCTGCGACCGGCACAAGCAAGCAAGCAAATCAGTACGAGATTGAGGCAGAAAAGAGGCCGAGTTAGGGTAAGGTAGCAGCCTCTCTGCGGTCGCGCGTGCAGAGGAGCGAAGCACAACGATCGAGTGGAGGAGCAGAAGGTGGAATTGTGAGAGAGATTCTACGAAGGCCCAGACCACTGCCAGCGGCGGCTCGAATGCCCTTGTACGCTCGACGCTCGTGCAACAACAGTCAGTGCCCTGGATTCGAACTTATATCGCGCGTTTCCCATTGATTCCGCTGCCGTGTGTTTGTTTGCATGTATGTGCGGACTGCGCGCCTCTCGCAAACATGCCTTAACTCTACAGCCGAGAGAGGCAGCAAGCGTGCCTGCATGCACTCACCCAAGCTCCTTCGTGTCCGGGTGTCCGCACCCTGAACACACACGCACTGCTCACGGGCATGCGTGTGCGGGTGCTGGTCCGCGTAGTGTCTTACAGGCACCGCCGGTGTTGAGCACGCTGCCTATGCACGGTACTCCCATCTGCAACCAGACGAACCATCTGTCGAACTGTCCGACATTCGCAACCCTTGCGAGCCCAAGTCTCTCTCTCTCTCCTGCGAGCAGTCTCTTTTGCACGTGCCCCGCTATCAGTAAGCTGAGGTATTCACCACCAAAATAAACACCCCAGGATCGAGGCGCACGCCACCACATACTGTAGTCTCGATAGTCTACACCGGACCTTGGACCGAAGCAGTACAGGATTATTGTAACTATACCTTATCAAGCTTATCTACCTGATGATACATCCAGCGACCAGCACTCAGCACGCGACAGAAAAAACTGTCAGATGCTGACACACACGCGTGCCCTCCTTGTCTGCGCCTTTCTCTTCCCGTCGTACCATGCATATGCACACGCGCTGTCACATGCGTGCTGTCGCTGTCGCTGCTGTTTCTTTCCATCTCACACAGCCGCAGCAGCAGCGTTAGGCTTCGAGATAGTGCAGATGCTAGCAGCTGCAGGCCATGAATCCTGCCGCACCTCGCGCTCCCAAAAACAAACTTTCGCTCCCTCGCACTCGTGCCCTTTCGCACTAGCCTTGGCTGCATGCATGCATGCATGTGTTTGTGTGTGTGTTTGTTACCACCCAACCGCCATTGGTGCATGGTGCGTTGCGGCTAGCGGCTGGTGACTGCGCTCTCGTGCAGAAGACCTAACTGAGCCCTCGACAATCTGCGCTGGTCGAGGAGATGGCTCCGTTTGCATTGCATTGCATGGAACATCGCCGCACTCGCGCATGATTGAATGGATGTGCATTGTTGACCTCAGTCGTGGAACTACGGCCCCAACCGTTGCAGCGCAAGTTGCCGTGCACGCGCGCAGTAGGAACCGATGAACTGCAGACAACAAACAAACATGCACATCTTTAAACTTCCGATCAGACTCCGACGGACTTGCTCTCTTAACCTCCGAAACTGCCAATGAACTCGCAAGCAAGCTTTACTACTCCCTATCCTAGCCCTACCAATATCAAAAAGCAACATTGATTGCTACGGAGTACGGACTAAGTATGCATTGCAGCCCGAATGTGAAAGCGCCTCTTGGGCACGTCCTATACGCACGAACGAGTAGGAAGCAGTTGAAAAGCAAAAAGGACTTTCGTACCCATGCTTGCTGGACTGATGGACTGATAGTACTTTGGGGAACGCGCACAGAGAAAGATTTCGTACATTTCAAATATGATTCGTAAGTGTGATCACATCTTCAACAGTCAACAATACTTGTTGTTGTTAATCTCGACTACTCCTCCAAGAAACACTAGCGGCCTTGCGCGGTCTACAACAACCCTGTCTTGATATCAGGAGTCGCTCGCGCCTTGCTGTGCTCAGGCACCAAAAACCTAGCGGCGACTCCGATGAATCGTGCAAGGACACTTCTCGCATCTTCTCCATCTCTTGAAGTGTGATATCATTCACGGCCGACCACTGCAACGGATCTCGATGCCGTTCTTCCAGATAACGGCAGTGTCCAGCAAGAGCTTCGACGGATCTTTCACTTCCTGGCCGCGTGGGCTCTGAAGAAAAAGTGTACCACTGTGGCGTGGAATCGAGAGTCACTGTCTGACTTTTCTTCCCTCGGCGGCGCTCCACATCGTGATCATGGTGACACGGATAGCAGCGTCTGGCTGTCGTCCTGCCGGGTGATGAAAATCCTTCGACGCTCAGCAGATCCTCGCTCGTTCCGACATCATATCATATCATTTCCCAACAACCACCCTCCACCCTCTACGGCGGAATAACATCCCCCCTCACCATCGAAACAACCCTTTCAGGCCTCCCCTCTAACGGACTCCACATCTGCCCCGCATCCCCATTTCCATTTCCATACCCACCATACCCAAACCCATCCCCGTCAAAAAGATCCGTCGCCACCGACGAGTTCCTCGCATGCGCGCTATGCGGCGCAAACTGCGCAATCTCCTCAGGCGAATACAACTCCGGGCTATTCGCCATATGCCGATTGCCGATATACGACCAGAATTGGGAGCTCCTGCGTTCGACGAACGCGCCGCTGCTCTCGTCGTGCTCTTCGGCGATGATATCGTGTAAGGATACACGCGGAGAAGTGGCTTTCGTGATGGGGTGGGAGTAGGTTTGGCGCTTGAATTTGACGGCCGAGGGCACGACGGAGGTGCTTTTGGCGCGGGAGAGGAAGCCTGATGTGGGCATGTGGCCGGTGGTGTTGAGGGGTTGGTAGGATTGGGCGCGTTGGCGGCGGGCGTTGTTGTTGTTGTTGTTGTTGTTGTTGTTGGCGGTCGATGCTGATTTTTGGAGGTTGGATGCCTGGCGGGTGAGGGTGTTGTCGAGGATGTCTGGGAAGCCACTTATGGGGAAGCCGTCTGGTTCGAGGGTGTCGGCGGGCTCGAAGAAGAGGTTTATGGTGCTTTCGCGGGGGTCATCTTGGAGGGGGATGGAGATGCTGGGGAGGGCGAAGATCCCGCGCTCGATCATGACACGGATGATTTCTTTTGTGAAGACGACTTTTGAGGATTGGTATTTGCTGGTGGCGTCGGGTTTGATCAGGAAATATGGCTCGAAGCCGTCGATGGCTCGATCGCGGAGAATGTGGCCAAGAGCACGTAGTTGGGTGCTGCCATATTTGAAGCGGCAAGCGAGTGTGCCCGAGAATGCTCGCTCGCCGAACTCGCCCGTCACTGTCGAGCGAGAGTCCAGATAAAATGAGGATGCCACCAGTCGATGGGCGATATTGCGCAAAGCCCTGGCCTTGTGCGAGCCTTGCAGCCCCTTCCGCACATTGTCTTGCAAAGACTCGATCTCTTGCTTGTTGTCGTTTGCTGGTGGTGATCTGCCCAGATCCGGATTTAATCGAAGATAGTTCCTACCTTTCTCTTCGAATCCATCGCGCATGATGTCGAGTTTGAACGAAGCCCAAGCCTTTTCTTCGTCGACATTGACTTCTTCTTTTCGTAGCGACCATCGCCTGGACATCCGTGGCCTCACAGGCCTGGCTGACGGAGTTTCCCTCTCGGAGCTACTGCTTGATTGCTTTTGTAATTCCTGCAGAACCTCGAGTCTGTGCTGGCCAGTGCCTAGTGAGAGGAAGAGGTCTGGATCCTCAGCTTCGGGCCAGAGCAGGCGCCTTTCTTTGTCTGCGAGAACAGCCGGATTGCCACATTTCAGTCCTCCATCGAGGTAAATTTGTGTTTGATGCTCGAAAGGCGGAAAGAACGCAGGATCTGCAATAGCTGCAGCCACGGACTCCCAAACTTTGAAATTTGGGTCTTGCTCATGTTGGGTTTCCAGCGTCTCCGGTCTAGGGTAGTTGGCCAGTAGGAATGGATCTTGCTCAGCTCCATGCGCTGATGTCACAGCTACTCGGCTGCCTTGTGTGAAGTATCTTGGCGATTCCAGCAGGCTGCTGTTTTCGCCAAATGTCGTCTGCAGGACATCATACAGCGATTTTGACTTGTACCGTCTGCCACTGCCTATTTTGGCGCTGATAGATCGCACCAGTGGGGCCGCAGCTTTGATCTTCGGCCGGAAAGCGCGATCGCATATCGTCTTGAACTGATCAATACATGAGTTCACAGTTTGGCCGCGCATCGACAAAGTCATCGCGATCAAGCCTCCAGTACCAGAGCCAACGATGAGGTCGAAGAAAGCCGGGGCTGGAATATGGTCGCCTAGAGCGTGTTCGATACCTCGTAGGATCTCCAGCTGGACAATTCCTCGGATTCCGCCACCATCGAGGCAGAGTATGCGAGGATTCGCGCCCACTGGGAGAGGCGTGTACCTAGGTTGTGGTTTCCTTGTACTTTTGTGTCGGGATATGCCAACGTTGCTGCTGTATAAAGTCTCAGCGGCCGTTGTATCTGTAAATGACTCGGGGCGTAATGCCCTGATGCAAATGCAACTTACCTCGTCTTCGAGTCAGCGCGAGCATGCCTAGTCGCGCCACCTTCATGCGATGCTTTCCCAGTGCTGCCGCTGCCGCTGCTGCTCAATTCTCGAGCACCCTTCATTGGGCTGTATCCAATCGCCATGTTGGCCGTCGTATCCCAAGATCAATTACCAGATAAGTCGTGCAGAGAGATGATGTCCAGAAAACCAGCCACCGGATATAGCCAGCCTTCGAGTCCAGAGTCCAAGATCCAAGCGCGTAAGGAGTAGGTTCTAGGTCCCCTATGTACAACGGTATGAGACACCCAACGTCACCGCAAAACTCAACTGTTCCTCATGTCGTACCAAAAGTATATATAGGTATATAAGCTCAACAACCGACAAATCGCAAAAAGAAGAGGCAAGCAAGCAGCAACAACAGCAGCGGTGGAGGGGGGTAGCGCAGGATAAGGACGACGATGATGATGAATGATAGCCGCGCGCACCTGGCATGGTGTGCAGAGTTGAGCCGCAGCACAGATGCGCATCAGGCGAGGCTTGGGGATGGAATTACTACTGGACCACAGACTCCGACCCCCGGCAGGATTCGCAGTATATTGCGACTGCGGGCAAAAAGGGCCAAATCTCCAGTCCGCAAGTCCAACATGGGCAGGCTCCCCCAGCCTACACACAATAACCGTACATGTCTCCAAGACAGAAACAAGGCCGGGCGCAGCAGCTTGGCCCTTTTGTTGACGTGTCTGTGTGAGTGTTTGACTTGGCTTTGCGGTTTGCTTGTGTCCTCTGTCAAACCTTTTCTCGCGACTGCTTTGACGACGAGCCGTGCTGGAGCCCAGTGATACCCGCCAGGCACACACACACACACAGTTCGAGAGAGGTAACATCCGTAGCCGAGACCAACCCCTCTATTCTCGCGTAATATAGAGGGCCGGCGGCGCGGCAGCGTGAAAAGCAAGCCTCGCCCTTACAGACCCTGATATACTAGCGTGCAGCTGTCTCGGCGTCTTAAGAAAGAAGAGGCTCAAAGGATGGCCCTAGGGCCCCCAGTAAAAGATGTGATTAAGCAGTAATAGAAAACATGGACTCGAGTCTGTTGGAATTGGAGTTGCAGGGAAGAACTAGTTGGCGCCTTCTGGCTTGCGGTTTGTTCTGAGTGTGCTTTGACTGCCCTCATGCTCTAAGCGCTCGCCATTCGACTTGACTCGTAGCGAGATTCCACCTTCTGCTCTGCCGAGATTAGATCCAGTTTTAAGCTGGGGGAGGCAGGGGGAGGACAGGCTACGGTTTATTCGCTGACTGTAGCACGTGCGGCGGCGACCGGCCGGCCGTTGTGGCGGTGGGAGTGGGACTGATCTGGGCAGAGTCCGATCGAGGGGATAAGCTCTGTGTGTGTTTCGTGTTGTCGTCGTTGTTGTCGCTGTATGTTGATCCGTTGTCGATCTCTGCATGTATCTTTGTATCTTGGTTACACGGCGACGGGAGATGCGGCCCTCGCTGCGAGATGCAGGCACCCGGACGGAGGATCAGTTGGGGCTAAATAAAGCCGTCTCGATGTTCCGAGAATCGTTTTCTGTCTATATCTGTAGAACTGGCCATCATGTCTCGGGATGGTCTCAACCTCGTTTCACTGTGTGTACGTTCTAGAAAGGTGACAATTTACCTACCTAGTATCAGCTCTTCGCTGCTTCGCATCATGACAAATATACTGATAAACGCAGAGACTACTCCTTAAAACATATCCATTGTGTTTCTGCAAACAACCAAACCTTCTGATCCGCTCGTTCGATTCTTCGTACGTAGCCAATATAAGCGTCAAGTCCTCATGCTCGATGTACGGTACCTACGCTCAAACGCCACCAAACACAGTTACTACCACTGCCTTAGACCGCACCCGCATGGCCTTTCGTCAGTGGCTTCGACGCAACCATGTATGTTGTTTATGGTACAAACGGCCTACCCTGCAATTCAAACTCTTCTTTGAAACCTCTTCTTCCCTCTCCTGCGCAAACACTCGTAGCACAGCGCGCTCCCAATCATCACACAGCTCCAAGCGATCACAAGCAGAGATATGTCGGACGTGTGATTCCGTACTCGGAGTGCGTAAGAAGCGTGTTATCAAAACGCCAAACTTTCATCAAGGATGTATCGTGCACTCGTCTGCTTACCATTCGTGTTGCGAGTTTGGATGTGGGTTGATAGACTGAGACGTACTGTGCGATTATGCTTGCGTTGTAGCCCATACCGCACTGTTATGTATGTGTTCTCAAACTCCCAAACCAGTCTGCATCACGCAGATGGCTAGCATTGTAGCCAATGTTCATTCATAACCAAGTCCACTTAAGCTTGATCCAGGACACCGTGCAAAATCATCATGCCCCCCGGAGACCCAAAACTAGGAGAATCATCACACATCAAAGAAGCACACCCTCAGACTCGATGTTTACCCAGTCGTGTTGATGCCCCTCAAGCACTCAAGCCCTCTGACACCCTGCCTCTCAAAGCCAAGGACCAGAGTTTCACACTTTCTCCTTAGCTCGTCAGTTTCCTTCTCAGCGCGCCACCTCACCCACTCCTCCACGCTCATGCCCTTCTCCACCTCAGTCAAACCACCTGCAGCTTGGGCAAGTTGCAAAGCGAGCGAGCCTGGAGTAGCTTGAGGCGAGGCAAGCAGCATAGCATCTAGGTCGACAGCTTCCCATGGTACCGTGGTGGTCATCGCCAGCTTCTGCTTCGAAGGCGAGATGAACTTGTTTGGCGACCGCAGACGGTTGGGGGTTGCTGGGGCCAGAGCAAAGCGAGCAGTTGTGGGCGAGAGGATGGGCTGTGACTTTTTGAAAGCAGCTGAAGATGGCATGGCGGAGGAGGGCACATTCTCTTTGTCACTTTGAGCAGGGCTTGGTGTAGCATTTGAGAAGCTTCTTGCCTCTGCGCTGGCGTTTCTAGCGACAGCGGGAGAAGAAGTGCCCTCGTCGATTTCGTCAGACTCGAGTACGCTGATCTGCTCAGCGCTGCGTTGAGAGCGACGAGAAGCACGACCCGAGCTGTGTATGACCTCTGTCCGTGAAGGGGAAGACTCGAACTCCTGTACGTTCTCTTGCTCGGCTTGGATGGCTGCTTCCGCGGCGAGCCGTTCCTCTTCCAAGATACGCTCTTCTTCGAGACGTTCTTCTTCTTCAGCGAGACGATGTTCTTCAGCAAGTCTGGCTGCGTCAAGAAGACGTTGCTCTTCGACACGCTCCTCTTCAGCGATGCGTTCCTCCTCGGCGAGACGCTCGTCTTCAGCAGCAAGTTCCTCCTCAGCAATTCGTTCCTCCTCTGCAAGTCGTTCTTCTTCGGCAAGGCGCTCTTCCTCAGCGAGACGTTGTTCTTCAGCGAGCGCGTTAAGCTCGAGTCGCTCTTCTTCGGCAAGGCGTTCTTCTTCCAAGCGTTCCTCCTCTGCGAGACGCTCTTCCTCGGCCAGACGTTCCTCTTCAGCCAAACGTTCTTCTTCAGCAACACGCTGCTCTTCAGCAATCAGTGCCTGCTCAGCAACACGCGCCTCCTCGGCAAGACGGTCTTCCTCCTCGAGACGGCGAAGCTCATCCGCCCTCTCCCTCTCAGCATGCGCAGCTTCAGCCATGAGCTTGTCCTCAACCGCGCGCTGTTGTTCCGCCATGCGAGCCAACTCAGCTTCGATTTCAAGTTCGTCGCGATCGAGATCCTCTTGCTCCATCTCACGCTCTGGGTCTGGGGCATCATTGGCCTTGGATGATCGCGTAGAAGAAGTTTTGCGGCCTTTTGTGCCTTTCTTCGTGGCGCCCTTCTTTCCCTTAGCGGGCTTTGATGCTTCCATGTCTGTAGAAATGGCCGAGTAAGATACGTCTTGCTGTTCTTGTGGTGGTGCTTCGATCTCGACTTCCTCAGCGGTGGCGGCAGCTTTTGCCTTTGCACCCTTCTTGCCCTTCGTGGCTTTTGGAGGAGCAGGGAAGTCGACATTCGCCAGGTCCGAGTCGCGTTCATGCTTGCGTGCGCCGTCCGATGCGCGCTTGACGCCACGCTTCGACTTTGTCTTCATCTGTGGCGTGGATTCCGCTTCCGGGACGTCCATGGACTGATCCAATTCATCCTGTAGTTGGGCTTCCACCTCGCTCTCCCTGGGTTCGTACTCGGTCTGCCGCTCTGGTGTCTCAGGCTGAGTGTGTTCAAGAGCATAAGCCTGGAATTCCGGCCCAGGTTCAGGCTCGCTCTTGATCTTGGGCTTCCGGCCCCTCTTCTTCGGCTGTGATTCCACTTGGCTGACGTCCAGGGTGGAAGAGTCCACGTGTTTGGGTTTGCGGCCCTTCTTCGCCGGCTTCTTCGGCTGCGAAGCCACCAGGTCTTCCGCATCTTGTGAGTTCATGGATACCCTGATCTCGTCCTCAGGCTCTTGTTGCTGAGCATTCTGGCTGAAGTCTGGATACTGGACCTGCATCTCATCCTCATCCTCCGCCGAAACCGTCTTTTTCTTGCCTTTGCCTGATTTGCTCGCAGCTTTTCCCTTTGCGGTCGTCTTCTTACTTTTCGTGCCAGCCTGCGATGAGGTAGTGCCGGTTGTCATGATACTATCATCTGCACCGGCGGCCTCATCGACAGAATCCACGAAACTTGGTACTTCGGCCAACGAGACTGAACTCTGCCTGCTGATCTTGCTTGCTGTGCTGGTCCTCGCTTTGCTCTTAGCTCTTCCTTTTCCTTTCTTGGGTGCAACATCTCCAAATTGTTCCTGTAGCCTGAAAAACAGGCAGTCCGGGCTTCGTCGTTTATGTTCGTCCAGTGGGTCGTCTTTAGGCTCCCAGCCGTCCAAGCTCAGATTGCAGTAGAAGCAAGTAGCTCCATCCTCGGTCTCCGGACTCAAGTCGCAGGTCCAGCCAGCATCCACCATCTTAGAGATCTTGCATCGCCAGCCTTTCTTTCCTTCGTGTGCCCAGCCATCTCCAGCTTCGAAAGTCGCGCGTCGAGCATTCACCATCTCTTCCGACATGGGATCGCGCGTCTCCCCAGGCTCGCCATCCTGTCGCGAGCATGAGAGACACAGCGCCCATGCGCATCCATGTGAGTGTGCCAGATGTTCTTGCAGCGGGTTGTCTGAAGCTTCCCATCCGTCCAGCTTTACTGCGCACAGGAAGCATTGTACATTATCGTTGGAGTCTGGGCTGGGCTTGTAGAAGAAGCCAGCGCGTGCGAGCTGGCAGACTGTTAGCATAGAGTCCGATACATCGCAGGATTTCAACAGACCTCTTCAGGCGATGGACTTTCGTGTGGCCATTCTGCGGTTTGTTGTGCTTTCTTCTTTCCTTGCGACGAAGCGCGGCGCTTGCTGAGCTGGTGTGGTTGTTGGAAAGTGGCGACGCGCGATGCAAAAGACTGCATTTCTGTGGATATCCTGTCGGCCATGTTTGTTGTTAGTATGGAGTGTAATTCGCCAGCGTGGCGGTGTTGGTGGTGAAATCGTGTGTTATCGAATTCGTGTTTTGGCGCAGGGTCGCGTTGGTAAACAAAGTCCCTCCATCGGCTTGCTCGTCCAAGGTCGCTTGCTGCCGATCGGCTCGGCGTTCTGCGGGCGGCCTCGGAGTTTGGCTGGCTGTTAGCTGCGTAAGGTGAGGAAGGGAACATTGAAAGGTACTTTCCTGTCTGGTGGAGCTACAAGAAACACCTCAACCCTCACTCTGCTGATCATCTGCCTCCCGTCGCTCTTTTATATACCTCACTCTCGCGTTACCCTGCTAACAATGGCCTTAGTCGCTTAGATTGAAATAACCGTCTCTTCCACCATCTCATTCACCACAGCCTGCCGCAATCATGGCCCGTCAGACGCTGGCAGTGGGTATCACAGCCAACCATCCATGCCACTTTACACCAGCTAACACAATGCGCAGAGGTCGCCGCTCATCCACTCCTTGCTACGCGTAAACTCTCGTGCCATTGACATCACAGCACGCCGCGCGCATCCTGCATTGCTTCAGCCAACATCAGCATGTACCCGCACCTTCACTTCTACGCGATGGACTTTGGAAGAGCAAAAGGGCAAGAGCGATGCACAACCGCCTTCAAAACCAGGCCACCCAAGCTTACCGCCAGGCTGGGAAGACGATACCGAGTTGGCCAAGATCAGCCGCTTCTCAGATCTGCCGCACGAACACTTCGGCCACAATCAGCACATAAAAATCAACGAGGACTTCAAGGAAGATCTGCGCCAGATACTATGGCAGTTCCGGGCGCCCATTCGGTACGCCTTCGCGTACGGCTCCGGTGTTTTTGGTCAGAGCAACACCACAGGCGGCGGTGCTGATGGACTGAGCCCGCATCCCAATCCTTCAAAGGCTGTACAAGAGTGGCAGAGCGGAGGCGCCAAAATTATTGACTTCATTTTCGGCGTTTCACATACCCAGCACTGGCATTCTCTCAACTTAGCCCAGCATCCCGAACACTATTCCGGTCTGAAATACCTACCTTACTCCAGTGGGGCAATCTCAAAGGTCCAGGATTCAATCGGTGCTGGTGTCTACTTCAACCCGTACATCACTGTCAATGGTACCATGATCAAATATGGCGTTGTGAACCTCGACACTCTCTCAGCTGATCTGAGCGAGTGGAACACGCTCTATCTTGCTGGACGCTTGCAGAAACCTGTCAAGATTCTACGCGATGACCCACGCGTGCGTTTGGCCAACCAAGTCAACCTCATTTCCGCGTTGCGTACTGCTCTTCTCATGCTGCCCGAGAACTTCACCGAGCGCCAACTTTACGAACGCATCGCTGGTCTTTCATACATGGGTGATCCCCGCATGAACTCTTACTTCTCAGGCGAGAACCCAGACAAGGTGTCTAACATCGTCGGAGCGCAACTCCCAGGCTTCCGTCAGCTCTACGTGCCTCTGATCACAAACCTTCCCAACCTCACATTCGTCGACCCACGTACCCCTCACGTTCTTGGCTGGGAAAAGGAAGACGCCATCCGCCACACTGGCTCCTCGCCGGCGTTGCACGACGTGCTCGGTGGTGAAAACGGCCTGAATCTTCAACAAGACATGGACCCTCAAAAGCGCGGCAACATGGTCCGCCGTCTACCCAAAGCCTTCCGCACCAAACTCTACTGGCAGTACAAGAAGCAATTTGGCATCCCTGGCTCCGCTTTCGATAGTGTCCTGGAAGCAGCAGCGGATGAAGACTCGCAAGCGGCTTTCAAAAAGCGTGAAGGTGGTGACTTTGAGCGCCGTATCGCAGCGCAAGAGAATTTGAGCAAGGTCATGGTCAAGACTGTCACGCAAACTGTGGCGTGGCCCAGCACTTCGCAAACCATCAAGAGTTTCTTCACCGCTGGCATTATGCGTGCGTGGCGGTACTACAGCGACAAGAGACGCAAGAGTAAGGAGAAGGCTAAGAAGGACGCGCTTAAGAAGTCGGAAAGCGCCGAGAAGAAGGAGTGAGCGACGTGTTCATGTCTTTGTGGAAAAACAAAACAAAAAAAGCTAGCTGGCTCGACCGAAGGCGGTAGGTCTGGAGCAGAATGGGCGTTCATTGGGTACTGGCATAATCCTCACCGTAGGGGCGTGGGCCAAAATCATTGCCACGACGCTCTCAGGGGACCTATCATGGCGCGCCGGTGCAAAGTTGCACCACGGATCCAATTGTACAAAACGAAAAGTGCGCGATGGATGGAAGCACAACCAAGACCCAAGCAAGAGCAAAGGGTGTGTCTGTAGCATAGTATCGAAAAATCTTTCAAGAACAGTGTGTCAAAATAGATTACGTGCTCAGTTTGCCATACATCGGCGCCCCAAGATCTGAGCATGAGCCATATGCGCCAGCTTGCGTGTGGCTTTATGATGGCACTCAGTATCAACACAGTCTTGACGCGGAAAAAAAGAATGCAGTGTTCTCACGATCGGCTCGCACACGAATCAGCTCTTATTGCCACATCAGCAATTCGCATATTGAACCCCAATAAAGTTATGAACAATCTGACGAGCAGAGCATATATACAGTCAGTTCACAGTGTCTATGGATCTGTTCACAACAATGGAACTCACCTCCCACCCGGCCCCAATCACCTCGCCTCAATCCCCTCCTCAAGCAACCCAACTAACTCATCCAGCCTCCCAACAACAACATGCGTCCTCTCATCGACTTCCAACTCCTCCTTGCCGGGACTCCTGACCAACACCGTCAGAGCCCCCGCGTCGTAGCCCGCGATGATGTCGTCGATGCTGTCGCCGACCATGATCAGGGGGAGTTGCTTTCCAGAACCAGCATCCGGACTCGCTCCGGTTGTGTCAACGCCCCATGCTTTGGCGATGTGCAGGATACCTGTAGAGCGAAGGGTCCAAGTCAGTGGAGTGTCTCAGACGTTGGATAGGCTCGTGGTCTAGCTTCGAAGCCCATACTGCTCGCTCTGCCTCTGAGAAGCCAGTACGGAGTCTGAACCTGGACTGCGAGGCTGGGGTTTACCCTTCGTTCACGTACCTGCTGGGGAGGGCTTGGGCGGGCGGAAGTCGCGGGTGACGATGGGATGGAAGGCGGAGATGTGCGAGGGAAGGTGTGTTGATAGGAGGTGTGTTACGGGCGTGCTGTAGCAATCTATCAGTAAATGCAAATGCTAATCATTCACCACTCATCAGTTGGCTACTTGAAACGATCTCCTATCTATGTACACCAACAATACCAGGAAAACTTACTCAAAATTCCGGGTACATATCCCCTTCTTCAGGCTGTGCTTATCGAGAAACTCCATCAGGGTTACGAGGCCTGCTTGCGGGACTTGCAGTTCCATGGCTTTGCGCTCGATGGCTTGGATTTTGGCGTGCGCGGCTTCTTGCTCCGAGGCGGACAGCGAGTAGATGTGGTCGAGGATGTCGGTGCCTTTGTCGATGGCGAGGGCGGCGCGCATTTCGCCGAACATGTAGTTTTGGGGTTCGCCTGTTGTTTCATGTTGTTAGATTGGTTTGATCTGGAACATGCGAATATGTTGAAGGTTGGGATGGATCTCGGAGTTTGAGGCTCTCATTTCGCTTCAGCCTGGTTTGGCGTGTATTGTACGTGTTCGGATAGAGAAAGGTAGGAAGTCATCACGTACAAAGCGTCCCATCCATATCAAACACAATACCCTGCAGCGCAGGCGCACCATCAATGCCAGCCTGGCCGAGAGGCGCAAAGCGACGCTTGATATTTTGCGAAGATGCCATCCTAGCAGTAGCAAACGGAAGACAAGTTGGTGAGACTTTTAGCTTGAGACGCTTCGAATAAGAGTTGCCTAAAAGTCTCAATGGTAATGCTTGTAGATACATCACTTGGATATGTTTGGATGGTCTGAAGTTCGGGAGATGCTGTCTGTGTCGATGACTCTGGTATCCACTCAGCGGACCATCACAAGTCTGCATACACTATGCTGCTGGGCGTGTGCGAAAGTCCGTTGTTTCTGATACAGATCCTCGTGAAACCGCATTTTGAGGTCTTGGTGCATCTGTGTAGAGGCCTCATACTAAGAGCTATCTCAATACCTGCAAGCGATCTCGACATCTCGTTATTGGAGCAAAGTAGTACGCAGACAAATCGGAGAGGCATCTATCTTGACGTGCATTCCGCGTTGGAAAATAGAGTTCAGCCTCGCGTAGTAGCTTTAAGACCGCGCCGCTCAATCACATGTTTCCATGTTTTCTTAGTCACGGATCGGTAATTGCGCTCGTACCTCTCTGTGCATCGACTTTAGGGCGTACTTCTGCAGTAGCATTGTACAGAGTCAATTCCAGGAATTGGATGTTCGCGTCGTCGTGAGGGACATACTCTATGCATGACCGTTGGCCGTTGACGTAAAAAGACGTTGGCTTGGGAATATTCTACGGTAGGTTGTTCGGTACCCAGGCGTTCAAACGAACTCGTTGCGCGACACAAAATTGTGCAATCTCTTAGTTCACGGATAGTTGTGGTTGTTTCTGAGCCTATACAAGACCTATGAACAGGCAGTCGTACTGCAATCGTACATGTAGAGTATCGTCCTACTTGATCTCATGCTCTCCTTTATGCCCACTCGCCCAGCATCGCTACCTGATGAGCCGGCATGCCACCTGGCCCCTCCTGTCCATCGCCAGCTACATCGTTGCGTGGAGCCACGACATCCCCTTGGCCAGCGATGTACCTCGAAGCATTCTTGTTACTCCACGTGTCGAAGGTGATGCAGTCCTCGACGAAATCCGGTAAAGCTGGGCAATCGTCTCCCCAATGGGTGTTGCGACCACAGTTGTAGCATCCCACAGCCATTTCATCCTCGGAGATGACCTTGATGTTGTCGCGCGAAGGTTTGAAAGTCTGCCAGATGCCCGAGCATTCCTCCTCGGCGTGTCCGCGCTCACCACAGACGTCGCACTCGTCGCCTATGCCGCCTGCCATTTTGGAAGGTCGTGTGCATGTGGCAGAACGGTGACCGCGCTGGCGGCAGCGGCTGCACTTCTGGTGCGACGGGCAGGCGCGGGAGTAGTGTGAATCGGCACGACAGTGCGAGCATGTGTTGGCGGGGCAGGCGGCTTCCATGTGGCCCCTGTCGCCACAGGAGAGACATCGTGCCAAGTCGTTAGGATCGGTGAGGTTCGCGTACAATGCTTGGTCCCGGAGTTCATCGTCGGAGAGCTCGAAGAGGCGGACATTGTTGCAGCCATCGGATACTTGCTTGGCGGGCTGTTGGTCTGCTGCTGCCTCTTCCTCATCATCGTCATCAATTTCAATGATTTCCGGTTGGTTGGTCGGCCTGTCTTCTTCGGGTATCAAGCTGTCGTTGAGGTAGTTCTTCAAGAGACGACATGCCTTGATGTGGAACTTGTGAGTCCTGAGCTGGTCGAAAACAACCTCGGCGCACGACTTCCAAGGCTCCTCGTCGCACTTTGCGTGCAACTGAGCGCCAAAGTCGCGCTCTCCAATGCCAATTTTCTTTGACAGTTTCTTGATGGCCCGGTCGATGTCTAGAGGTTCGTAAAATGCGCGGGTGTCTCGCACGAGTTTCTTCAAATCAGCGTAGCTGTATTCACCAAGGTGCTTTCGGTAACCATGATTGAAATCTTGCAAGCAATCCTGTGCCTGCTTGCAATGGGGCTTGTTGGCTTGTGAGTATTCGGCCAGAACAGCGTCGACCGACTCGAAATCGTCACGCTTCTCTAGCTGCTCGCGAACCAATGACTGAAGTGTATCAGGGAAGACGGCTTCCAGGTCGATCCCGTGGTGGCTTGTTGCAGCACTAGGATCAGGGGCGCGCGAAGGATGCGCATCACGTTTGGTAGAACGGGAAGTGTTGTTTTGAGGGGTCGCGGTGTTGGAGTTTTTGCTGGGAATGTCGGAGTGAGTGCTGCTGTTGATGCTGATGCTGCTCACCTCGCCACTCTCGCGGTCTTCGCTGACTGTTTCGCTGTTATCATCGCTGTCCAAAGCGACAAAGTTCGCGTTGGAGTCAATCTTGCGACGCTTCTCGGCGTCGTGCGCGGATTGAAGGACGTCTGGATTTTGGCGCCTTTTGCGTCCAAGGGACGCGACGCGCGAATCCTCTGTATCAGACATGCTGCACTAGAGGAGGGTGGAGTAGCAGGCGATAAGGACCCTGGTGGAAGGGGTATCCTCAGCCGGGCCTACCGTGTGCTAATGATACGACAAACGGAAAAGTGTCGCGTGCGCTAGAGGTGTGCAATGGTGAAGTGCAGTGCGTTTGTGAAGTCGACTAATGCAGAGTCGCGAATCAACTCATCTCCGGCAGCGCAGCCACTGAGGCTGGCGGGTGTCGACTAAACAGGCTTGGCGATCCTCCCAGACTTCTGCCGTAGAATGAGACTACCGAGCGAGGCCGCAGTCTTCGGAGAGGGCAGAGAAGGACGCTGAGCAGCGCCTGAGTGTGGCGGCCCTTGAGCGGGCGTGTGATGTAAGATGGGGTGAGAAAATGATTGCGCTTGGGTGGTGTCGGGCGGCGGCAGGCGACGGGTGACGGGTCTAGAGTAAGTTACAATGTCGGCATGATCGCACCACGGGAAGTAGCTCCGTCCTCACTGCGGGAAGTCAGTTGGGTGCAAATCAACGCAATTGGCTGCAGAGTCTTCCCTGCGCGTGGTGAAGAGTTCGAGAGATACATGGTCCCTGCTGGCAAGCCATGCTCACGGCCCTCTTATCGTGAGCTTCTAGTGCGACCTAAGAGCGCCGCCCGTCGCATCGTCTTTCCTAGCCCACCCAAGGCCCGCCCAGAGCCCGCGAGAGCCCACCCAGAGCCCTATGTACGCTGGGTGCTGCGAGTCCGTTAGACTTCTGCATCTGTCTCTCGCGTGTGAGGGCAGCCACTGATAAACCTACTCCTCCTCCACCTCGCTCTGCTGCTGGCGTTTCTTCTTGCTCTACCACCACCACCACCAACCAGCAATCTTGCTGATCTCCCCCACGAAACAATCTATTATCTCTCTACCTCTGCGCAGCTTCCACTCCCCGTGGCTAGTGACAGTGTTCCTTCCTCTCTAACCTCCTTCGCCTCGAGTCTCTTCTTGCGGCCCAAAAGCAGCTAGCTGTGCGATCCCAAGCGACCATCCTCCTCAGCGCCCACACGCACTCTCCCATAGCACCTACTGCCTTCCCGGCTCGTCCTCCATCTTTGCCCAAGCGCCCAATATCGCCTCTGACCGTTGCAACGCCCCGGATCTGCCATACCACTTACCCGGAAAACGCCCTTGCAGCAAGTACAAACCCAAGTGCCGGACCTCCATTGCAGCTCTTCCGGACCTACCATCGCGCTTTTCTCTGGCCTCTCTAGGACGGATCTGTCCTGTTGCATCTCACTGGCCTAATAGACACCTGTGCTATAGCATAAAGTCATGTCTTACGACAGACGCCCTTCCAAGAAGCACGAGGAGCTCGGCTTCGGCGAGGATCTCGCAAACTCACCCTCACCTAGGCCCAACTCAGCGGAGGACCACCTCGCAGAACTCGGCTACGAGTCTGAGCTAACACGCACGCGATCAACATGGCAGGTTGCCTTCATGTCCTGCGTGCTGGCCTCGGTCCCTTACGGTCTGGCCACTACCTTCGTCTACCCTCTTTACGGCGGCGGTCCCACCAACATCATCTGGGGATGGGTGGCCGTGTGCGCCATCATGGTCGCAGTTGCTGCATCCCTTGGTGAGATTACTTCCGTCTTCCCTACTGCTGGTGGTGTCTACTACCAGACCTTCATGGTCTCGCCTCCCAAGTACCGCCGTGTGCTCGCCTGGATCTGTGGCTGGGCTTACCTCCTTGGAAACATCACCATCACCTTGTCTGTGAACTTTGGTACTACCCTTTTCGCCATCGGCTGTCTTAACATCTTCCGTACTACCGACGCCGATGGTGCGGAGACTGGTATCTTCAATGCCACCGACTACCAGATCTACCTCATCTTCCTCGGCATCACCATTCTGGTCAACCTGATCTCTGCTCTCGGTAACAGATGGCTTCCGTTGCTCGACGTATGTACTCTTGCACGACACGTGACTAACTTCATGTTGACTAACATTCACAGACTGCGACCATGTACCTCACTTTCGTTGGTGTTATCGCTCTCATCTGCACCATCCTTGCTATCGCGAAGGAAGGCCGTCGCAGCGCCAGCTACGTCTTTACCGCGTTCGAGCCGAACTCTGGCTGGACTCCTGGCTGGTCTTGGGTCGTCGGTGTGCTCCACGCGGCTTACGCCAACTCGGCCACTGGCATGGTCATCTCAATGTCCGAGGAAGTTGAGCGCCCTCACACCCAGGTCCCCAAGGCCATGGTCGGCGCCACCATCATGAACTTCGTCATCGGCTTCGTCTTCCTCGTGCCGTTGACCTTTGTTCTCCCCGATATCACTGCCTTCCTCAACGACCCCTACGGACAGCCCGTGCCCGTCATCCTCCGCGCAGCAGTTGGCAGCGAAGCTGGTGCCTTCATCCTTTCGTGCCCGCTTATGATCCTGGGAATCTTCTGCGGTACTGCTTGCACCACCGCCACCTCCCGCAGTGTCTGGGCCTTTGCTCGTGATGGTGCCCTGCCTGCCTCCAGCTGGCTCAAGAAGGTTAACCTCGGCCTCGGTGTGCCCCTCAACGGCATGATCGGCAGCTTCATCTTCCAGGTCCTTCTCGCTCTGATTTACTTCGGTTCCCACGCCGCCTTCAACGCCTTCAACGGTGTCGGTGTCATCTTCCTCAACTTGAGCTACGTCATGCCCATTGGCATCTCTCTCTTCCGCGGCCGCAAGGATCTCGTCGGCTCGCCTTTCAACCTTGGCACTGTCGGTGGCATCATCGCCAACGTTGTCTCTGTTGGTAAGTTCTCCTTTCCCCTTAGCTCAGACTTCCACGAATATATCAGCTAACATTTCTCTTTAGCTTGGATCTGCCTCGCCATCCCTCTCTTCTCCATGCCCTCCGCTCTCCCCGTCACTCTCAACACCATGAACTACGCCTCTGTTGTGTTCGTGGCTGGTGTCACTTTCGCTGGAGTCTGGTACGCCGTTCGTGGCCGCAAGACTTACCAGGGCCCGCCTACCCCTGTTCCCGAAGAGTTGAGGAGGAACAGTGCGGCTGGAAGGCCTGTCTCTGCGTTTTAAGAGTGCGGTGGCGCTCGATGCTGCGCGCACTGGAAAGTGTGTATAGTTTTACATTGTTCTGTATATACTGCATAATTCATGTCAAAATCACATTGGTGTCAAAGCGTACCTGATTGCTTGAAATCAGGACGAGAAAGGAAAAGAGGTCTCCTGCGTCATCTCTGTTGATGTCAGAGATTTCGTCTCACGGGTCTCTGCAAGGTCATTTTCAAAGAATACAGTCCCGGTCTCTCAAACAGACAACACGAGCAACGCTCCCGCCAACAGTGCGGCCAGACCCGCCCACACATAGTAAGATACCGACAACAGTCTAGCCATGTGCACACCAAGCCAGCCCAGATGTACAAGCCAACCAAGTCGTTTCTCCAACTTCTTCCGCTCGACGAGCTCAGCAAGCTCCATAAACTGCGGCCTAAAAAGCCTGGCGTCAGCACACGAGCAATCCGCAAAAGACCCCAACGTGCAGCAACTCTCTTCCAATAGCTTCCCGAAAATGCGTGTTGATACGAAAGCAGACTTCTTTTCGTTGTTGCGATCTGCTTCCAGATCCGCGCCGTCGACTGCTTCGTCGAAACTCGGGTCCGCGCCGTGATGCAGCATCTGACGAGCGACGTCTAACCCAGCGCACAAGACATCTAAGGCGAATGTTGAGCGCTGGTAGGACGCATCGTCGCGCAGGTAGTTTCTGAAGAGTCGAAGGAGTTCGCTCCACGGAGTGCGGCCTTCGTACGTCTCGTTGGGGTTGGCGCCGTGTTGGAGGAGTAATTCCAAGGGCTGAATTCTTGGAACTGTTGGAGATTTCAATTCGTCAAAAGATAAGCGCGCAGCTAGACTGTTCCATAAGACTGCGTACAACAGCAACGGACATCCATTGGCGCTGGGAATGCGGCCACGATTGAGTTCGATTTGGTGTTGGAGGTAGTAAGCGAAGCCTTTGTACGTCGCGTATCCGAGAAACTCTGTACGGATTCTCAGTGCTGGACGCCCACTGCCTGTGGCAGGCAAGGACCGGGCCCAGGTTAGAGAAGCGAGATTCGAGAAGGAGTAGCCTTCCAGTGGTTTGTCGATGAGGCGTTGTAGGGAAGTCATTGATCTCAGTGGTGGAACGCCGGATATGTGTCTGTCCATTTCTACGGAGCGCACGGCGTCGGAGAGCAAGTCCAGCATGGTGTTTCCGATGCCGCTGCGATCTTTGCGATGCTCGTGGAGAGCTAGTGCGAGATGGGTCATTAGGCCGATTGTTACTGCTAGACCGGGCTCGAAGTCATTACCGGCTTGTTCTTTTAGGATGGTGCGTATGTCGGGATCCGCGAGAAACTCGAACATGGACGAGTGGATGAGGCTCACTGATATATCAGATGCACATTTTGAGTCGACGACTGAGCAGAGTCCGCGAGAGCGAACTGGTAATTGCGTGGTCAGATCCATTGTTATTTGCCAACTAGTGTTTCTGTCGTATATGTCCGGCTGCGCGCGAGCGGATCCCACCTGCACCTGATGACCGACCGCATGGACAGTACCATAATTATTAAATTCGAACTCCTTGTTATAGCTGCATATCAGCAAGTGTCGAACGATCTGCTGACGATGGGCCGGTGGTATCCTCTCGAGCAGTATCTGCTTGAACAAGGTATGCAGATCACGATCCAGCCGATTGAGACTCTCTTCCAACTCAATGTAAGGCTCAGCATGATCGATACCGACGACGAGATCGGTCACGACAAGAGCGACCCAAAGAAAGACTCCATCGGCTTTCTGCACAACTTGGGCGGCCAGGTTTCCAATCTGATCGTCGATGAGCGGCCTCGAGATACATGTCGCGCTTCGCGTGAGTTCAGCAGTAACGTAGGCTTCGATATCGCCCTGCGTGAGCTCTTGCAGGTGTAATGTCGGGCACCCGTTGAATCGTCCTGCGAAAGGGGCTTCTGGACGACTGGCTGCCACGATCTTGACTCCAGACAGGTTAGTGAGGTCGAGAATGTCTCGCGCGAGCTCAGTCTGTAGTTTGGGGTTTGCTTCTTTGTATTCGTCAAGACCATCGATGAAGAAACAGTACTTCTGAGACAGAGTCGCGTGCTCCAAGATCCGCAACAAAGCATTCCGGAGAACTGCTACCGTGGGCTCGTGGCTAGCATCGCAGATGCGCCAGTGAGGGAACGCGACTGGGGCCAAGCGCGTGTCACTTCGGATCAGATGTGCGAGAAGGGTTCTATACAGCCCTTGTAGTGACTTCTGAAGCTCAGAAGTGCCCTTCTTCGTGAAGAAAAAGGACGCGCGATACAAAGGCTTGCCGCCCGCCCAGGTGCGGAGATAGTCGTCGAGCAGCGGGCTTCGCCACATGTACTTCATCAGCGTAGACTTGCCCGAGCCGAGTTTGCCTTGTATCCAGAAGAGTCCATCGCGAGTGCGAAGCCATTTTGCGAGATTGGGGCCGGGAGTGGTCACGTTTTTGGGATCTTTGCGAAGTTCTAAAGCCCATTTGAAGGTCGCCTTGTGCGCTGTTTCAATATCGCATTCGCGATCGTTCATTTGGGCGAAGCCTAGCCAATCTTGTAACCGTTGGATTCGGAGCTCTTCGTTCAGATCATCGGGAATAGCTGACAGTTGACGGTCAGCTGATGCTCTTGTGCAGCTTCTGGAAATGGTATCCATCCAAGCTCACAGCCTGCGTACGCATCTTGGCCGCCAGCCAGAGCAGACGAGATTGACTGGCATCCACATACAATGTCTGCATGAAGTAGCTTGCATAGAGATGGCAAGTGGCAGGAACACTCACCATCGGTATTTGCCCTGCGGCCGCACTAGTGAAACATAGCTACGTGCCATCTCGCCAATCTATACTCATTTTTGCAAGCCACAATTTGGCTATCTGATCTCCACTGCCACCTTGTTGCCTGCCTCCCCAGTCGACTAATGGATTGACGTACCTCCAATATGAAAAGTTCCATTATCGCCCGTAAACATATGTCCCGATCCACTAGACGTGTACGTCTTCTTGTCACGGCCGATATTGTCACCATTCACATTATTCTGAACCTGACCATGTCGCGGAAGAAGCTCGTCGACAGTGGCTTTGATATCCTCGAGCAACGCAGCGTTCGTCAAAATTTGCCGCTCAAGCAAAATCTCAAGATACCCTTGTATCTCTTTCAACAGCTGCTCAGCCGTCTTTCCCTTCCCACTAAGTACGCTCGCAGCAGCTTTGACAAACCGCCGGGCTCTACCCGCCTGCTCTTCGGGGTACGCTTTCGAAAGTAGATCTTGCAGCTCCTTGCACGCATCGTTGCAGCGCTGGACATCTTTGCCGACTTCGATCCAAGCTTGCTCTACGGGGTGGTTTTGGTTGAATTGGGCTTCGGCGCCGACGAGGAGTTCTTTCAGAGATGGAAGCGTTTCGGAGACTTTTCTGAGCTTTTCTGGGATGCCGGATTTGTCTTTGACGGCGTCGTAGATCTGGATGGAGGTTTCGATGATGGTGATTGTGCCGGTGATGAGGCCGTAGACGCCGAGGGCCGTTTCGATTCCGGACATGGGTTCTAGACTGTGTGGTGGTTTTGTGTTGTTGTCTGGCTTGTGGATTCTGGTATGAGGGTTTTCTAGGAAATGACAGGCTTTCAATGCGATGATTCACGTTGAAGCACAAGCAAAGTAATCGTAATTAATGATAGAATGTGTAGTGCAAAAACGATCAGCGGTAGCAAAAGAGGCGCCTTGTCACAACATAGATGTTTTGAACGAATGAAGCATGCATGAGGGGTAGATGTGCCCAATCTCGCTTGATCAAACGTAGCCGCCGGACACCTGCAGGAACAAGGCTGAGCTGCTTAGCCTTGCGATAGCAAGACGCTAGTGATACAATGCAGGACTATGGCGCCGTGCTTCAAGTTTCGACGTACTACGTGGCGGTATGATACAGACTGATTAGCATGCGTGGCGGCAGACGAGGTGTACGATTGGATCTTACGTGCTCGGCGTTCGACAGATTTGGGACGATTTCTTTTTGAGACAATGCGGAAAGTCAAACGAAGGGAATTGATACCTCGCAGCCGGCTTTGGCTCCAATTGTGTCTAACAGTAATGTGCGCATCCTCCCTTGCTCTCATATCCGTGAGCCCATGGTATGTCATCCCGTCTTGCTCTGCCACTGCATCACTTGCGTTACTCATAGAGTTGATGACTGCCATTCCTCGAGGGTAGAGTTCACTACGATTCCCAATGAACATACAACCCTATTCAACACAGCTCTACGGCTTCCCGTCGCGGCTGATGCTTCCTCCCTACGCCTGGGGATCGGCACAAGTCCATTTCCGAAACAGCGGTTCGGCCAGGGCGGTGATTCTCTCCAGCAGTGTCACATCCGTAAAGATCGTACGTTGCAACAACAGCTTCAGGCATTTCCAGACCTCCACCAGGTGCCGCTCAGCCATCTCTACATCGTGCTTCAAAATGGCCAGTTGATTGCCAATAAAGCTGCGGTTAGGATTGCGAATCCTCGGGTACGCGTGGCTAAGAGACTCCGCCAGCCTTTCGCAAGCTGCATGGCATTTGATGACGTCCGGCCCGGCATCGAGCCACGTTCGATCGTCGGGTCCTTGCGTCTGCCGCTGGATCTGGACGCTCTCGAAAGCTTCAAGCAAAGACGGGAGCTTGTTGGTGATCGCTGCGAGCTCGAAAGGGACGTTTTTGATTCCTCGGACTTTGTTGGAAGCCTCGATAGAGTCTTCGGTAAAATCGATGCAATCGAGGATCAGGCCGAAGACTTCCTCTCCAGTGTTTACGATCGGCGGGTGGGGTAGCAGTGCGTCCTCGATGTCTCCAAGCAAACGAACATTCGTGAGGATCTGAGGATATAAAAGCTGTTTCGCGGTTTCACAGACCTGCCTCAAGCAACTCTTGGCCCTCTCGCCTCTATCTCTCAAGTCACGGCCGAGGCGCTTGGGTACCTCGGCGCCCGGCTCCAGATCAAGCCTTGTGTACGCGTCTAGGAGAACCTCTTGCAGATCTCTGCAAGCGTAATAGCAGGCCCAGATCTCATCACCGGCTGTGATCCACACGATCTCGGTGACCTCGTCGCCAAGCCATTGGGTCCCGCTATCAAGGAGGAAGCTGTGCACGGCTGAGAGGTTGTCGGAGACAGTCTTGATGCCATTCGTGATTCTGTGCTTGTTCGCATCCAAGATGTCGTCGCGGGCTGAGATCAAGTTTTCGATAAGGCTTGCGCACTCGGCGACCACGTTGTAGGCGTCACTTGCGCTCTTGAAGTTATGGATGCGGCGGATGATTGGAGACATGAAGTGTGGTGGTGGGAGGTGTGTTATTTCGTACTGTGATACTTCAAGAGATGAACGGCGGTGGGGTGCGTTTGGTTGGTACACGGCTATGCAGATGGTGGGAATGGATGTGGACATGGATGCGAAGTACAGCCTCAGGAGTGTCATGGGGAACAGCTTCTTCGGTTGTTGAGCAGGAGCCGAGCTGTGCGCAAAAGAGGAAGTGCCGTCCACGGACTGTTGTACTTTCCCAGGATCCGAATCCACGGCGGCTCTCGCTCCCAAGATCGATCTGCGACCGAATTACTCGTTACTTTTTTGGACAATCACATGTATCGATATCTGTGCATTTGTGGTCTCCGTAATGGATTGCTCGGTCTCAACCACAGCGTTCAATATTCACGAATCAGTCGAGTACAGCAGAGACAATGTGCACGGTAGCTGGAAGTGGTGTGAAGCACAGTCCTCATTGTGGTATGTTCAGATGAGTTGGCAACGTTGATACGGCTTCGACATCATCATGCAACAGATGTGCAGCTGTGAGCCAGAATGCGAATGAGCCCAGCTGGAACCAGGTCGAAGTGAGATCTGTCGTATGCCGCTTCAAATGCATACATGAGGCCTGAATGGCTCTTTCTGCATCTTCTGACTTCATTGGCGATTGCTGTGATAATTTCATGCCCAGCAAGTCGCACAAGCACCGGCCACAATCACCTGTACTGCATCCTCTGGCCACCTCTCTTCTCCAGCTTCGCCTGTCTCTTGCTCTGACCAGCAGGTCCACTCGCAGCACCCTCAGCCTCAGTTGTGCCACCACCCATACCAGCCAAACCCTTCCTCGCACCCGTGAAAGTCGTGAAGGCCAAATATCCCGAGTAAGCCGGGACCATAACCCAAGCGTACCACGCCTTGTTACCGACCAATGCAGCGAGCACGACGCAGAACCAAGTCCAGTAGGTGATGTCCCACATCCATTCCGTCAATCCCTTGGCTTCCAAGTCCTCTCCGGAGCGCTTCAAGTCACCATTGGCGTGAGTCGGGCGACCGATGCGTTCGAACCAGAACTCGATGACTAGAGCTGGGAGGTTGAGGACGAACCAGGCGAAGAGGCTGCGGGAGGAGAAGAGGAAGTGCACGATGAAGAAGAGCAGGTTGATGCCGAGGGAGATCAGGTGCATGCGATTGAGGATGGCCGTGTTGCGGGCTGCCAGCGTTTTGAGAGCTTTCTGGTGGGCATTGTTAGGAGTTGTTGCATGTTCACATGATGGATGGTCGATACCTGAGCCATGATGTAGTTCCTCCTCCGAGTCGGGACAATGAGTGTGAAGATGTGATATATCCTAGCTTCTAATCACATGCAGCCACACGAAACAGGCTCGCTGGCTTAATGTGGTGATATAGTGTATAGTGTATCCCCGCAATCGAGAAACAGGCCCGTGCATTTGCTGCAAGCGCTTGCCATAACAAGCAGCACAACATTGTCGCCAGCCCACAGCAACCACACACACATACACTTCTCTACACCGCGCAATTAATTGTAATATTACTTCTGACTGCTTCTGCAGCTTTTCACTCGGGAACGACTGACGCGTCACGACTGCTTACGAGATGAGATGATCCCGGGGCAGCAACACACGCCTTGCCTCCCGCTGCATTAACAACACCACAAACCACCCGCTGTCTGCGCTCTTGCCGCCGTCGCCTTCGTCTTGCTCGTGATCGCTCTGTCAGCAGCCAATGTTGGCCGAACAGGAAGCACGTGAATCTCTTCGCCCTCACCGTCACTCCTTTCCGCCTTCAAAACAATCACAACAACATTTTCCTGCGATCGCGCCCTAGCAACCACCAACATTCACACACTCTCCGGCATGTCGCCTGCTACTGGCGTCGCCGCCTCGCAACTGCGGCAGCTGATCTTCTATCACATCGACAACGAGCTTCTCGACAATGCCGCTTTCCTCGCTGGCCGCCTCTACGCTCAAGAGCCGAGAAATCCGGACAGCTCACATCTGCTCGCGCTGACGAGTTTGCGACAACGGAAGCCCAAATCTGCATACGACGCGGCGCATAGATATGGCTCGGGTGGCAGACATCTTGGATGCGCATACATCTTCGCGCAAGCTTGCTTGGAGCTGGGAAAGAATCTGGAAGGCACAACGGCGCTGGAAAAGGCAAAGACTCTGTGGCAGGGCAGGAGTAATTGGAACAAACACTCGGAGACATCGAGGCGGCATCTACCTGATGCCGCGGCTGTGCAGACGCTACTTGCGAGATTATGGCGTGCGCACGGCGATTCGAAAAGAGCTGGGGAGTGCTATGTCGAGGCGCATAAGGCGAATCCGTTTATCTGGGAAAGTTTCGAGGGACTCTGCAAGATTGGTGCGGATATAGACGTGGACAAAATGTTCAGGCCAACAGCGGAGATGATAGCAGCAACGAAGAGCTCGAGTGCTGCCGAAGTCTACGCAGACCAACCGAGACAAACATCAAATGCGCTTGCGCAACACAACTTCAATCATGCGAATGTCTTGACTCCGTCTGGAGATCCATTCAACGCGAGACCAGCGGGCGATCAGGGCGCGCCCATATTCGCTCTACCCAAGGCGAGAAGCAGGACAGCACTGAACGGGCTGAAGGCTCCATTATCCGAATGGGACACACCAACTGCCAACAGCAATGGAACTTCCTTTGAAGACGATGCGGCTATGGGAGAATATGCTGGCGAGGAAGCTGGTGGTCAGGAGCAGCCGCCACTAGCGCCATCGAGGCGAGCTCGCCCTGGGCAACAAGTGGAACCTTCACGGCATCCAGCTCTACGTGGGCACCCATCCACATCTTCAGATCCGCAAGATGGTGCCGCAGTTATCGAAGCTGGTACTAGGAAGACCAGTGGCGGGCATAAGCGCACCACCTCTGGCCATGCTTCTCAGTCCAGCGCTGCTGCACCTGACTCGGCCGCCCCACGTAGGAGTAATCGCTTGTTCGGTCAGGCGCCAACAACCCGAAGCACACGCACGACCACAGAGACAGTGCCAACAGTGACCACAAGAAGCGAGCGAGAGGCAAGGCCTGCGCGGACCGCAACGGGCGCGAGGGGAAGGACCACAGGCACGGTTGGCAGAGTTGTCAGTGGAAACCGAAAGATCATGCCGCCTGACCCAGCAGATAAGGAGAAGGAAAAGGCTCAAGAAAGAGAAAGACTTCGAAGGGCACCCAGTCGAAACGGTGATAAGCCTCCTGTCACATCCGCACAAACAAACATCACAACGCAAAAAGTCCCAACAGCACCGCCTGCAAATGTGTTGGCGGAACAAGAAGCAATTTTGGGCTTACTGAAGAGCTTCAAACAACTAGCCATCGGCAGCTATGCGGCATCACGTTACGATCTTCCCACCGCCACCGAAGCTTTCAAATCATTACCAAGTACACAGCACGACACGCCATGGGTGATCGCACAGCTTGCCAAAGCATACTATGAAGCTTCAGACTACCGGCAATCCGAGAATTACTTCATCAGGCTATTGAAGCTCCAGCCTGCACGGATAGAAGACATGGAAGTCTATTCTACCGTGCTATGGCATCTCAAAAAAGAAGCACCCCTCGCATTCCTCTGCCATTCTCTCCGCGAACAAGCCTTTGATTCACCCGAAACGTGGTGTGCCGTTGGAAACTCTTTCTCTTTGGCTCGCGAACATGATCAAGCAATCGCTGCTTTCAAGCGCGCAACCCAGCTCGACGAATCTTTCGCATACGCCTGGACTCTCATGGGCCACGAATACATCGCAAATGAAGAATTTGACGCCGCGCTCTCCTCTTTCCGCAAATCGGTCACCGCCGACAAACGCAGCTACGCAGGTTGGTACGGCCTTGGTCGCAGCCTCGAACGCATGGGCAAGCTGGAAGATGCCGAGCGCCACTACCGCATCGCAGCGCAGCTTAATCCTTCCAACGCCACTCTCATGGTCTGCATTGGTGTGATCTTCGAGAAGCTACGCAAGAAGCCTAATGCTCTGGACTGCTACTCGCGAGCTCTGGAACTGGCGCCACACAGCGCACTTGCAAGGTTCAAGAAGTCGAGAGTGCTGATGCACATGCGCCAATTCGAGCTTGCGTTGCAGGAGCTGCTTGTGCTGAGAGATCTGGCACCCGATGAGGCCAACGTGTGGTTCTTACTTGGCAAGTGCTGGAAGGGTCTGGGTGAGAAGGGAGAAGCGCTGAGGGCGTTCACTACGGCGCTCAATTTGGATGTTAAGGTGAATTTTGCTTTTCCCTTCGGCTTTGTTGTCATTCTACACCTTACTAATACGAATCTCCCCTTAGGCCTCTCCCTTCATCAAAGAAGCAATGGAAAGTCTCGACGATGACGAAGACATGGACAGTGAAGACGACTGAAGACCTTCAATACCCTTTTCTGCGGACATGAGCGTTACGTTTTGCATGGTGCTTTTGGAAACTTCTGGATTAGGAGGGGTCTGGTATACACATGGATTCCGGCATGGGACTATGATACACGACTCTGTGTCATCCTGGGACTGGCACTCGGTGTGAGGCCTGATTTTGCCTGGAATCTCTGTATTCCATGTGCTTGCATAGGACTGTCTTAGATAGATGAGCGAGAGTTGGAACGAGCGGAATAATGACCTGTGCTTATTGTCAAGACTTTCGCCAACATCGAATTTGTTCTCTGTTGAGGACTATCAAAGCTGATCACACATCTTGAACGCAGTCGATACCCAATGAACTTCCATTATGACCTGCAACCTCACTCGCCCTTCTTGCCTTTCTTTCCCTTAGTGACGAAGTGGGAATGTGACTATATGTTGCAGAAATGTTACAAGGTCGAGATGGAGCATCCGTTTGTTGTTCAGCCTAAGGGATAGTTGGTTTGATGTTGGAGGATGGCTTCTTAAGGTGTTTGCTGCTATGCTTTGTACGGTGCCAAACAACTCGCGATGGTCTTTCTGTGCTCAAAGACCACGGCTAGGATCTGCATATTTGTCACTGTTCGAGCACAAAGGCAGGTTTTTGCCATTGACCCAAGCACTGCTAAACATGCGTGACATCACTGCTGAGAATGACCCTGTGTTCTGGAAGAACTCGAATCAATTTTGACAGTTTCGGGTGCTGGAAGGGTTGTAATCTCAACGTTGATGTTCAATCACTCTCGTTTGGAACACTCACGTACGGTCGATGCTGGTGAAGAGGCACGATAGCTGTAAATGCAATCGCAGATGAAGTCTTGGGCAAGACTGTTGCTGTCATGTCTGGCTCAGATCCTCAAAGACCAATCAGAGCCGAAACGGTTTCTGGCATGAGGAAGTAGACTCGGAGTAAATGGACACTGAAAATGAACTCTTTGAATGTGACAATACTTTCATAGATACTTGATAACTGCATTGCAATCTGGCCTCATATCCCACCCGACGAAACTTGAATCATTGTCCTTCATTTCTTTGGGCGCATTCGCGGAAAGTTGTGGTTCAGCAGATTGCCGCCGCCCTTTTTCCCACCTCCACGACCTACTTGTTTCCTGCAATGAAGGTCAGCATATCTCCGACACATACGTGGGAAAAGACTCACTGCTCGTTCTTGGAAGCTGGGTCCGGCTTCGCCTTGTTTGGCTTCTGCTTCTTCTCCGGCGATTGGCCGGCATCGTCGTCTCCTGTTGAGATGTTAGTGCTGGTCTCTGGCGGTACTTGCAAAGCTATGAAAATTACCATCTGACTGTTCAGCTGGAGTTGGCGAGTTGGGCTTGCGCTTCTCGCCATTTTTCGCTGATCCGTCGTCGCTGTTGTTGTTGCCCTCTTTGGTGGGTCTTCTAGCCCAGGACGTCGCAGAACTTCCATGCCGATTACCGTGCCCAGTGGTCGGTCGTCGGCCGCTGTTGTGTTTGGTGATAGTCTGCGGGCGCTTGCTAAGGGGACGAGCTTCAGAAGGGCTATTAGCTCTCACTCCGTCTTGGAAGTTGTCGTTGTTTTCATCATCATCATCTTCTTCTTCTTCTTCTTCTTCTTCTTCTTCTTCTTCTTCTTCTTCTTCTTCTTCTTCTTCTTCTTCTTCTTC